>JAJONQ010036115.1:0-30101 GCA_036250385.1 Solanum microdontum
ATTTAAAGTTGACCCTTACAACTCACTAGTTCAAATGACTAGTTTCCGGACGTCACGGTCATTTCTCATCATTTCATCAAGTTCTCAACTCCAAACTCACATGTGAGGCTCTAGTTTCACTAGTTCGTTTTTAGGGTCGTTACATTTTCCACCTTTGAGGTTTTGGTGGCTAAGTCGTTCAGCTGAGTTACCAGTGCAGCTAAGTTGAAGTCACCCTCGACTTCTTGGTTCGCCTCACCTAACTTGCCACCACTTCCCTCAGCCATGCTCAGGGTTTCTGCATATAACAACTTAGAGAAAAACATAACTAAAAATAAAATTAGTAAACTACAACTAAGAAGAAAACAAATTCTACTAATCTAAGAATTCTCAAGTAACACCACTCCTCGGCAGTGGTGCCATTTTGATGTTTGCGTAACAAAACACAACCTCCGATGCAAGTGTCTACGATCGTACAATAGTTTAGTAACCCAATCAAAGGGTTGGGATCTTTCCCAAAAGAGTGGTTTTGAGAATTAATAGAAAAATAAAATTTTGTTCTAACTAGTCATAGCTAAAGACATTAACGATTAAAAACATTGTAAATTAAAAGGGGACACAAAAGTGTCAATTAACAATGGGGTTTTGTCACTAGTAAGTAAAAACAACAAAATAAATAAGGATTTCTAAGTAATGAGAGGGAATCCTTGGGATGTGATGGTAATACGGGTTAAGCTACATTATTGGGTACATGTTTTCGATAGAAGATTCATAGAATAATTTTTATTAGGCTAAACTTTAAGGGGGATAAGCTCTCTCTCGAGCAACATACCCCGTTTCAAATGCGTTCCTCTCGGACACCCACTTGCCGCATGAAGACCAGCTTACCCCTTAACCCACTCACAAACTCGAGCTGAATGTGTGGGAATGAGACAAGGATTCACTCTCTCGAGCTGAAGCTCATGTCGACCCACTCCCATCGACCATCAATTTAGTAGTTTTTGTTTTACGACCTCTCTCTCGAGCAAGCTAAAAACAAATAAATTAACTTGTATTTTCAACTACAAATTCAATAAATTCATACACAACTACTAAACGGAATCACAATTAAACTACGATTAAACTATCAGCAAGAAAGACCCAACAATTATCTTAACCCATATTTGCGAAATCACACCCCGAGAATTGGGGGTTTTAGCCACACCTATATAAGAGATACAAATTTATACCAAATTGAGCTCGCATTCAACTGGGTATGAAGATTTAAGTCTGGATACAGGCAAAATTGAAGAATCCAAGAGATCCAAATCCAAATCTTGAAGCTTAAACCCTTTGGATCTACAAGTCTTCAAAACCCTCTCGAACTTAGAGCACAAATATCAAAAAGTACTATTCTATACGAAAATTATAATAATTGTTTGACTATTAAAATTACAACTCTAACTAGTATTTATAGTTTCCACAAATTTGTGCTGCAGCGGATCATTCGGCGTCGTTACTCGAAATTGCTGATCAACTCGGCGATTGGTCTTTTGTTGTAGTTCATCGTTATCTTGCACCAGCCTTTAATATCGTCATTCTCTGGGTCATTGGGTGACATGGTACTGCTTCGTGGAACTTCTCGGTGATGCGCCGACTGCTCCCTTTTTTCGCTGACATGGTCCTTTCCTTTAGGCCTCAGTACACTAGAACAAAAGGCGAAGTAAGACCATTCGGTGACTCAATTTATTTCTTCGTTCTTTTCAGCCTTTTCATTCCTTTTTGCGACGTAGTGTCCATGCTTTCCTTCAAACTTCCAATACAAAAAACTTAAGGGTTTTCATCAGATATTGAGATAAAATAAGCATTTGAGGACACAATTTTTATTAAAATATAGCCCTAAATGAGTCTAATTTGTGGACTCATTAACACCCCCAACTTAAAATTTTTGTTGTCCTCAAGCAAACTCAAGTTCAAAAAGGGTGTCTTGAATAGTGCTACACAACACTCGATCATGAATGCACAAAACAAGACTCAAATTACTTATTCAAAGATCAATTGTGCACTCAAAGATTCAAGTAGTGACTCACCAATACAAAGAATCTCATGCTCACAATACTTGCCCCAAATGTAAGTTCAAGTTCAACTAAAGTACTGCCCTCACCGAAAGAACGATTTCATATTCACACATAATGGTTTACTCATTTAAAGTTCTGGAATCAATTTCAACGCTTACTCTCCTAAAGACGAAAACAATGCATGCTTTCATTCATAGGTTTCCTCATATTTTCCAATCGAAATTTGTTTCAGCTTACTCAAGATCAAAAAGGTCTTTTTAAGGCTTGTAATGGGATTGAGTGAGAAGGTATGGTCATTTAGGCTTAGTCGCTTTCATCCTCATGAGATGTGGTATTCACAACACTCCCCTTCCTTTTCCTTCATAATTTTTTCTAGTGCTTGTAAGTCATCCCATTATTCACTTCCCATGGATTGTTTGGAATCCCCATTTCTTTGGTACTTTATTCCACAATTTTCTTTTTCATTCTTTTTCTTTTCTTTTTCTTTTTCTCTTCATCTTTTTTTTTTATATGGAGGGGTTCCTTTTTTCTCAGCACCACAGGTTAAGGGAGACTTTTCTTACACTTCTTGAATTTTCCTTTTCGTTTCACCACACCCCCAACTTAGACTTTTGTCCTAGGTTGGCTATTCAATTAACCACAACTCAAGAGGATTATTGGTAGTGGATAAAGAAAGTTTTAGTATTCATCAACTTTCTTACAAAGAAAGGTCAGGCTCAAGGGGTGTTCAACAGAGGTTCACACATGCTCACAAAGTAGGCCACAAAGGGGTATATGCCAAATTGGTTCACACTCTTTAAATCCCCTAAGATCACATCAAGAGCTAGTCTTACTTAGTTAATTGGATCAATGCGGTAAATTCTAGGATCTATCATGCATGTTTCAAAGTAAGCTAATCACACTAGGCATCGACACAATAGTCAAACAAGACCCCACAATTTCGCTAGTGTGCAACGGTCATTACAAGAGACTCGATTCGCTACTAGGCTAGTCAAAACGACATGCAAAGAGTTCACATATTGACTATGAAACTTCATTTGGCCTCATCGTAGCCGCACATTCAAGTTCGTTCGATAGTAAGCACTATTCAAGTAATCGGTATTGATCGAAACCAAAACTCAAATTTGCCAAGGAACGGCCCCAATCAACACATGAGAGGTGGCACAAATTTTTTAGACGGGTCAAAATCATTTTGCAATTTAAAATAAAAGGAGCCACAAGCTCAAACATCCATAGAAAAATAGTATTAACACCATTTTAAATAGAACTGCTCAAATATATACACAAAAGAAAAATAAAAGTAGCACACAAAAGGTGTGTGCCTCACTCCACCACAAACAAAAACATTTGTCCTTGAATGCAAAAAAAAGTATCCAGCAAGTCAATTAAAGAAAGAAAGAGAGGGAGGTAAAGAGGGGATCCTGTCTAACTAGTCACTCCATATGTCTGGGCATCAGTGCCTGGAGTGTCACTCTTGAATTTGATAATTGTCCCCGGAGGCTCTTAAGATGATTATGGAGCAGCTGACTTACTAAGACTGTCCAAATCATAAGCCGCCAAAAAGGAGTGGATAGATGTGAAGAATCCACGTCTCCATGAGGGAATAGTGGGGTCTCGGTGATTTGTTTATTTGCTTGCACTGGGTTTCTTGCCCCCATTATCTGTTTTGGGAGGATTTATCGCCTTTGTATTTTTTTGGAATTTTTTTTTCGCTTTTGTTTGTCGGGGTGACATATCTCTTCCAGCTACTTTCGGTCTAGCCATTTCTCTCGCACTGACTAAAATGGACTTGTATCACTAGGCCGAAATGTAATCCAAGTTTCGAGCATAAATCAACAACTAAAATACTCAAAAAGTGCACGAAATATAAATACTATAGTGCAGGTGTGAGTTTGAACAGATAAAAAGTGACGCAAAGTGAATGAATTTGAAACTTTTAAACCTTTGGCTTGCTAAACGGTCCAGTTGTCACCCATTAGGTGATATTACTCCCGATCACCGATCTATTCAACATAACGCAAAGTAGTCATTTGCCTCACCAAAGTTTATAGAACCCCCATGTTTTGTGGGCGTCCAAACGGCGGTCTCTTTCGGGATCACCAACACAGTCGGCGGTTTGCCAATAATTTCCTATGCTCACCGAGTTTTATAGATTCCAATGCAAGATGATCTTGAGTTTAACGGTGGTCTAGTTCGGAGTCATTGAACCTTTCGGCGATTCACTGATTGGACCTGTTGCTCACCAATCCGCAATTTTAGTTCACTCTCCACACTTCCATCTGCACAAACAACACACCATTATTTTATCAAAGCAAAAGAAAGAAATAAATGGTTTTGGGTTGCCTCTTAAACAATGCCTTAGTTAACGTCGCGGCACGACGCAAGCTACTAGTCAAACATCGTCTCTAGGTTTAGACCTAATGCCACTAGGAAACCCGCCTTTACTACTTGGGTACAGATGAGGCAGTGTGTGGTCCAAGAGGTTTTCAATTAACTTGATTGATCTTGAGTGGGAGACACTCATTTGATTCAGTACATCCACGCATTCCCTCATCACCTCTAGCATTCTATCTTGCTCGTGAAGCTTTTGGAGAATGATTAATAGTGTATCCTCGATACGCTTATTTTCATAGCTCCTAGACTTTTCTCGCTTATAAGGAGGTATGTGCCTCCTTTGGCTCTTGCACTGGTTTTCCACCTTTGAGGTTTTGGTGGCTAAGTCGTTCAGTTGAGTTACCAGTGCAGCTAAGTTGAAGTCACCCTCGACTTCTTGGTTCGCCTCAGCTAACTTGCCACCACTTCCCTCAGCCATGCTCAGGGTTTCTGCATATAACAACTTAGAGAAAAACATAACTAAAAATAAAATTAGTAAACTACGACTAAGAAGAACAAAAATTCTGCTAATCTAAGACTTCTCAAGTAACACCACTCCTCAGCAGTGGTGCCATTTTGATGCTAGTGTAACAAGACACAACCTCCGATGCAAGTGTCTACGATCGTACAATAATTTAGTAACCCAATCAAGGGTTGGGATCTTTCCCAAGAGAGTGGTTTTGAGAATTAATAGAAAAATAAAATTTCGTTCTAACTAGTCGTAGCTAAAGACATTAACGATTAAAAACATTGTAAATTAAAAGAGGACACAAAAGTGTCAATTAACAATGGGGTTTTGTCACTAGTAAGTAAAAACAACAAAATAAATAAGGATTTCTAAGTAATGAGAGGGAATGCTTGGGATGTGATGGTAATACGGGTTAAGCTACATTATTGGGTACATTCTTTCGATAGAAGATTCATAGAATAATTTTGATTAGGCTAAACTTTAAGGGGGATAAGCTCTCTCTCGAGCAACTTACCCCGTTTCAAATGCGTTCCTCTTAGACAGCCACTTGCCGCATGACGACAAGACTATGCCTTAACCCACTCACTCTCTCGAGCTGAGTGTGTGGGAATGAGAGAAGGATTCACTCTCTCAAGCTGAACCTCATGTCGACCCACTCCCACCGACCATCAATTTAGTAGTTTTTGTTTTACCACCTCTCTCTCGAGCAAGCTGAAAACACATAAATTAACTTGTATTTGCAACTTCAAATTCATTAAATTCATCCACAACTACTAAACAAAATCACAATTAAACTACGATTAAACTATTATTAAGTAAGTCCCAACAATTATCTTAACCCATATTCTCTAAATCACACCCCAAGAATTAGGGTTTTTAGCCACACATGTATAAGAGATAAAAAATTTATACCAAATTGAGCTTGCATTCAACTGGGTATGAAGATTTAAGTCTGGATACATGCCAAAATTGAAGAATCCAAGAGACCCAAATCCAAATCTTGAAGATGAAACCATTTGGATCTTCAAGTCTTCAAAACCCTCTCGAACTTAGAGCAAAAATATCAAAAAAGTACTATTCCATATGAAAATTATAATAATTGTCTGACTCTTAAAACTACAACTCTAACTAGTATTTATAGTTTCCACAGATTTATGCTGCAGCGAATCATTCGGCGTCCTTAGTCGGAATCATCGATCAAATAGGCGATTCGCCCTTTGGTGTAGTTCATCGCCATCTTGCATCAGCCTTCAGCATCGTCGTGCTCTCGGTCATTGGACAACATGGTACTGCTTTGCGGAACTTCTAGGTGATGCGTCGACTGCTCCCCTTTTCCGCCGACTTGATCCTTTCCTTCAAGGATCAGCATACTGGAGCAAAAAGGCAAAGTAAAACCCTTAGGCGACTCGCCAACTGGACTCGGTGATCCTCATGCCTTCATTTCTTCGTTCTTTTCAGCCTTTTCATTCCTTTCTGTTACGTACTGTCCATGCTTTCCTTCAAACTTCATGTACCTGAAACTTAAGGGTTTTTATCAGATATTGAGATAAAATAAGCATTTGAGTACACAATTTCTATTAAAATATAGCCCTAAATGAGTCCAATTTGTGGACTCATCAGGTCACTCCTACATCCGCCACTTATATTCGACATATTGAGGCCTAGTACACTTGGGAGGAGGCAGACAGGAGGAGAGTGACTCTGGTGGACACATCCCCAGAGATTGATGTTGAGACGATTCCTGCAGAGGCACCTTTGCCTACCCCGGCCTTCGGGTCTTCAGCTACACCTGCTCCCACTTCTTCCTCCTAGTCTCCTAGTAGTTCTGCCATTGCCCAGCCCGCCAGGATTACTCAAGCTATGATCCTAAAGATGGGGCATTCAGCTCATTCAGCGGATGTGACGGCGACTCGATTGGAGGTTGTGGTACCATGGACGATCGAGAGTGCTATCCTAGTTGCATGGACACCCCTACGAGAATCTATTGACATTATCATGGCGAGAGTTGTGACTTGTGATAGTAGATAAGGGGAGACTTCAGAGGTGACGCCTTTGAAAGCCGAGGTGGCAGATTTGAGGAGGGATGTGGACTACTTGAAGTCCACAAAGTTCACTTCACTATTGGAGGCAGCGGATGATGTGGATGCCCCGACGACTTCTGAGATTCCTCTGGTCACCACCAGAGATGTACATCAGGATGATATAGCAGCTGATGAGTCGGAGGTAGAGACCGATGAGAAGCAAATAGAGATGCCGGAGGAGACCATATATGGAGACCTTCCTGACCTTGTGGGGACGATTATATGGTCAGAGAAATCCATGGCTGGTCCTAGTAGATCGAGAGGCGCTGATGTGACACCAGGTACTAATGCCCCGACATATGGAGTGACTGCGTAGACAAGATTATCTTGACCTCCCTCTCTGCCTTCTTTATTGATATTCAATATTTTTTTGCATTTGAGGAAAAAATGTTTTTTTATTTGTGTTAGGGTGAGGTATTTCCATACATACCTCTCATGATTATTGTTTTTGTTTATATATTGGGATTTTGGGTTGTAAATTGTGTTTTGGCACTATTTTGTGGATGTTTGAGCTTGTGACTCCTTGTTTTAATTGCAAATGATTTTTGGACCCTTCTGAAAAATTTTGCCACCTCTTGATCGCATTTGAATGTGGTTGTTCTTGTGCAAATTTGAGTGTCGGTCTTGATCAATACCGATGACTTGAATAGTGCTCTTCATTGAACAAAAATGAATGTGCGGCTATAATGGGACCAAGTGAAGTTGCATAGACAATATGTGAGTTTTCTCAATGTCGATGTGACTAGCTGGTTATCGAAATGAGTCTCTTGTGAAGAACATTGGACACTAGCAAAAGTGTAGAGTCTTGTTTGATATTGCTGCCAATGCCTTGTGTGATGAGCTTACCGTGAACTATGTGTGATGACACCTAGAATTTGCCCCGTTGGTCCGATTGACTAAGTGAGGCAAGCTCTTAAAATGATCTTAGGCAACAATTTTAAAGAGTGAAACAATTTGACATTATACCCCTTTTGTGGCCTACCTTATGAGTGTGTGAACATTGCTTGAACACCTTTTAAGCCTTACCCTTTTCTTGGAAGAAACTTGAGCAAAAGCCTAAGTTGGGGTGTGGTGAAAAGAGAAGGTAAGCAAAGAAGTGTGAAGAAATCCCCCTTTACCCATGGTTTTGAAAAAGATGGAACCCCTCCGAACAAAAAAAAAGAGAGAAAAAGAAAAAAAAAGAAAAAGAATGAAAAAGTTGTGGAATAAAATTGTGAAAGTTGCAAAAGAAATGGGGTGTCAGTATTCCATGGAAAGTGAATAATGGGGTGAATTTTGAGCATAAATGAGGATGATGAAGAAAAGGAAAGAAATTGTTGCTCATACCACATTTCATGAGGATAGAAGACACTGAGCCTAAATGACAATACATTTACACGCAGCCCAATTACAAGCCTTGAAAAGACCTTTTTGATCTTGAGTGAGCTGAAACGAATGTTGGTTGGAAAATAAGGGCAAACCTATGGGTGGAGTCAGACATGTGTTCATCTTTGTGAGTGTGAGAGTTGTGTGTGATTCCGGAACTATAAAGTGTTGAACCATTGTGTGTGAATATGGAATCATTCTTTGTGTGAGGGCTTTTGACTGCCTTTGTTGAGCTTGAACTTGCATTTGAAACAAGTATTGTGAACTTGAGAATCTTTGGTAATGGTGAGTCACCACTTGAATATTTGAGTGCACAATTGATCCTTGCATGAGTAAGTTGAGTCTTGTTTTGTGCATTCATGATTGAGTCTTGTGTAGCACTATTTGAGGTATCCTTTTTGAACTGCGGAACTTAAGGACAAGCAAAAGCTTAAGTTGGGGCTGTTGATGAGTTCGAGATTTGGACATATTTAAGGCTTTATTTACAATGATTTAGTGTCCTCAAATGCTTATTTTGTGCCAATAACTGATGTAAAACCCTTGATTTCCATGTATATGTATTGAGGAACAAAGGAAGGATACTAATTTGCAAAAAGGAACAAAGTGAGTTGAAAGAATGAAGAAAAGTAAGCTTGGTGATCGCCATGTTTACTTGGCGAGTCACTGAATGGCCTCTTGATCGCCTAAAGTTCAAGTGTGCCAAGCCCGAAAGGAGAAAATCAAGTTTGCCAAAGAAAGGAGCAGTCGGCGAATCACTGAGTGGTTCCGCGATGCAGTGTTGGATCACCCAATGTTATAGACCTTTAGGATGCTAAAGTTCAAAGTAGAAGGGCGATGGAACTGGCCAAAAGGCGGATCGTTGAGCCCGACTTATTGTGCCAAAATGGCTCTTCGCAGTACATTTTTGGCGACTATAAATACAGTTTTGAACATTTAGTTTAGGATATTAAATTATCAAATTTTATCATATTTTCATTACCTTGAATTTTAGTTTGAACTCCGAGTATTGAGACAAGTTTTCTCTAGTTTTTCCTAAGCTTCATGGAATTGAAGTTTTTCACTTTTGCGAAATTGGAAGTGAGTATTTGAGATTCTTCGACTTAGAGCATTGTAAGGACGAAATTAATCTTACCCAGTTGATGGAAACTCAATTTGGTAATGATTTTTATCTTTTTATGATGACTATCTAAAATCCCAATTCTTGGGGTGTGATTATGGACTGATTTAGTTTATGGGTATTGCTAAATGTAAGTTTAAATGATGTTTAGAAGTGAGTTCAATCATTAATTATGGTTTAATTTAAATAATTGTAGTTGCAAATGCAGTTCTACCATTGTATTTTTGGCTTGCTCGAGAGACAGGTTTTAAAACCAAGATTATTGATTGATGGTCTGTGTGTATTGGGTTGTCATGGGTTCAGCTAGAGAGAGTGAATCCTATACCCTTTTTCACACATTCAGCTCGAGAGAGTGAATGGACTAAAGTGCAGGTTGTTTTTATTTTGCATGCTTGTTGAAGTTCAAGAGAAATTGACTTGATTTGGGTTAAATTGTTTGAGAGAAAGTTTATCTCCTCTATAGTCTAGCTTACTCACTAATATCTAGTTATTTTCTAATAGTTGCAATTACTCATTTGTCTATATTAGACTATAATCAAATCACATCCCAAGAACCCGTCTCATTATTGTCATTTTTGTGTTATTTGTTGTTGTGTAATTGATAATTTCAAACCAAACCCCCTTTATTTGACATTCGTGTCATCACCTGATTTGAATTATGTTTTTATTTGATAATGTCTATTCCTATGGGTGATTTGAATATATGCAGACTTTCCTATTGAATCTTAAACACATACCACTCCATGTAGGATTCGACCCCAACTAATTTAGTTGGGTTATATACTGACTAGCGATTGTTGACACTTAGAATTGGATGAAGTGTCCTTGAAACGTTAATCAATATGCTGCATGCGTGTTGGATTTCACAGGGAATTGGGATGACCACTAGCATGTTATAGAGTTTGCATATAACAACAACTATCACTCTAGTATTCAGATGGCTCCTTATGAGGCTCTTTATGGGAGAAGGTGTAGATCTCCTATTAGCTGGTTTGAGGCTAGTAAAGCTCAATTGACAGGACCACACATAGTTCATCAATCCATGGAGAATTTGAATATAATCCAAGAGAAGGAGAAAACAGTGCGAGGCCACCAGAAATCCTATACAGATGTTAGAAGAAGAGGTATGGAGTTTGAGGTTGATGATTGGGTATATCTAAATGTTTCACCTGTGAAAGGTGTTAGGAGATTCGGTAAGAAAGGAAAGCTTAGTACCCGATAAATTGGTCCTTATCGGGTATCTAAGAGAGTTGGTAATGTAGCTTTTGAGTTGGAGCTACCGCCAGTTTTAGTACAACAACTTTATCAGGTATTTCACATCTCTTTGCAAAATAAGTGTTAGGGTAATTAGTATTATGCTAATATCGATTAATTCATAAATAGTAAATTAATAAAATTGTCCTTCTTATTTATGATTTTTAAGGAAAACAATTAATTTACTCCCTCTATTTCATACTCATATGTATCATACATTCAAATTCGATAGAGATAAGATATAGAAATACATTAAAGCTATTGATGGAATTATCCAAAGAGGGATGAACAAGCATATATGAGATGAACATGGCATACTGAGCAATGACATAATCTGAGAAAAGATATAAATACTTAAACATAACTTAAAAGCTAAGTTGAATGCAATGACCATGTACTAATAATTAAAATAACATGTTGAACTGTATCCTGATATAAATGGTGTAAACCTGGTCAACGCAATAAGAATCTGACTGTGAGAGCTACTATTAACCGACATAAACCGCATTAGCTAAATGTGGAATTTGATGTATATGCCCCATCGAGAGGACCCAGTATATCTTGCCAGGGTATAAAGGCATGATTGTGGCGTGATCACTAATAATGATGCCCAACAGAGGAGACTTATAATCCTATGTGGGCATGAGTTCTGGGGCTTTGAGGGTACACTGAACCCTAGTCCAACTCAGTGTTAAGTCTACTCCCAACTGAATGTATATGAAGCTAAAATGCACTAAGTACTAAGTAGCTCAAAATATTGACATGCTAACTGAAAATGCAAAATTTATATATACTGAGAATTTGACATTGGAAATCTAACTGAGAATGCAAAATTTATATATACTGAAAATTTGATAGTGGAAATCTCAAGCATGATTCTCTTTCTAACTGGCCTATCAAGTATAATTCATGAACTAAAAGAATTTATACAAACTATGGTTTTGAGTTTTATACAAGGAATTAAGAAACGTTTCCAAGAAAATATGTTATTTAGACGATGGATACTATGGCAAATGAAATCACAACAATTTTCCAAGATTTTACAAACCCTAAGTCTAAATAAGCTATGTAGAATCAAGGAACTGACTGAAATCTAGGGATATAATGGGTGAATGGAACCCACTAGTAAAATCTGACATACCTGGTGACGGAATATATGGAGAAATCCTTTGGATTTTGGCGCTGAACTTTGAAGAACACTATTGCTTGTTCTTGAAAGACACCGACGACTCTTTCTCTTCTTTTCATTCTAACATGGATGATTTTTGCAGAATGAGGGTTCTGGGTATGCCTAACTAGATTATTAGGCTTAGATTGAGTAAAACGACATAGTTTAGGCATCAAACGACGTAATTTAAGTGCCCAAAGAATAGGGGAAAAGACCAAAACGACCCTGACTTAAGACTGACGAAGTGCCAACTACTATGGGAGTGATGGACCGTCATTCGAACCACAGTACATCAACTAGGTCATGGTTTGAGGTATGCCCGACATGGCTTCACTAAAACGAGCATAACTTTTTACTCCGAGCATGGATTTTAGCAAATTCGATGGCGTTTTTAAGATGATTCAATTATCATTAATTTTATAGGTCATGGGACACCTAATTCATTTTTTGCTAAAAGATATGACCATTTGAATTTGACCCAATAACCCTTTCTTTCCATATAGTTGTCGGTCGCTATTGACAATCTGACCTACGGTCTGTTAGTCAAACCACGGACCGTCCTGATTGACCATCGATGGTTTCAAAGACTAGTTATCTACGCCTTAGAATAATGGGACCCACCTATGGTCAGTGGTTCTACCTACGGTATGTGGGTGGTTCCGTTGGTACTGGCACTGAAAAACTAGGATTTTCTCCATTATGAGATATGAGGTATTACATCCAACATGAGGATTGTTGTCAATATTTACAGTTTGAGGACTGATTCGTTAAAAACACTCCATGGGCAGCTTCAGGGGATCTTTCTAATAAATCATTCGGGTAAATTTGTGAATGGGAAGCTTTATTGGATTGCATCTACAGGTATTGGTCATGATGATGATGCACGCAACAACATTTCTTTTGATATAGCAAACGAGACATAGAGAAGCTTGGAGATTCCCATTTGTGGAGAAGACAATTCTAATATCAAACAACGAGTAGTGGGAAGTGACATCTCTATGCTTTATACTTTTTATTTATTTACTACTACTTTTGATGTTTGAATTTTCAAAGATTCTAGAGTTAATGTGTCATGGACGAAATGGTTCACCATCAAATATCCTCAATATGTTGTGTTATTTATGCTTTGTCCACCCATTTTCACATTTCCTATATACCTTCGCAAGTTAAATAAGGGTTACATTCTACTTTAGCTTCCAGGATTAATCATGATATTACATGGTTCAACTAAAAACCTAGAGCACGTTGTTACTGTTGGGGAATGCAATCCTGCAGAAAACATTGTTAATCCCTAACGATATCTAGTAATAATTCTGCTTAATTTTGTTGAAATGCACTTTTTGCACTTCTTTTTATGTCAAATATAAGACGAGACATTGAATATGTTTTTCTTCCTGACAAACCATTGAATATATATGAATCCATCTGTCATATTTTCCTGTAGTTCTTGTATGCATTTCTCCTTATTATACTACTCTCTAGATACGTGTATTGCGCATAGTCCTCTATGGTCAATTATTGTATTACTGATTGTATTCAAAAGTAGTAAATCATTCACAAAATACATGTTTCAAAAGCAATTTTTTTGAATTGATTGCTCAAAAATGCTACTACTAGTGGTAAATCTTAAAAATACTATAGGAAACATGTGAATAAAAGTGTTCAATTGGATACCGTCAGAATGGTAATTCATTTATTGTTTGACCAAATAATGATTCTTAGAGAGTATATCTTCACGCATTTTCTTGTAAACATAAAGATTTCATACCATTTTCTTTGAAATTTTATTTTTTTCTTGCTTAAAACATAAAATTCAACCGAACCCTTCACCTTCGAGTGTAGTTAAATATGATATAAATATATTGAGATACTTTTCGGAGATAACACACCCCCGGTTCACGCTTACTAGCTAGGCTGGGAGCGGTCTGACTGTTTGGTGGCCTGGAATGATTTTTCACTCTTTCTAGATGGGTTGTGAGTTTACTTTGGCCATGGTTACTTGGGCTGGGTGCCCGACTTTCACTTCTTGGGTTTTGATTCATGACATTTCTCTAATGGTCCTATTGCATTCTCTACATTCATACGCATTGCCTATCACCACACGTATACTTGTTTTATTATTTTACCCTCTGATTTATGAGGGCTAGTTGGTTTATGTTTGCTATAAATACCATTCGGGCTGATGGGGGTCGATTAGGTTATTGTTTGACTATATTTTGTTATATGCTATTGTTTTCTTGTTAGTTGATAGGCTTTGACTTTAGAATTGTGATTGTGGGTCCTCCTGACCCTAGGTAGTTGACTTATTATCTTAGTTGCTTGCGATTAGGTTATCGGCTCGTGTTCTAGGTACGTTCTTTACTCAGCTTCTCACTCCTTGTATCATGTTTCTACTCTTTATTGTCTATGTACTTTAGCATTCCTTATTTAGTTACTTGCGTTATGCTCTCCTTATTTCTTGTTGATTTATGTTTGTGTTTATCTTTTGAGCTCAGTTGAATGTTGCCTACTGCGTACCCATTTGGTACTTGAACTTTTTTTTTGCTCCCTGCATATCACAATTTGAGTTATTGGTGTTGATTTGATGTCGTGAGGAACAACTTGGAGTTTCAGAGACTAAAGTGAGCTCCTGACGTCCGGAGCTATCAATTTTCGTTTGTTTTGGCTACGCTGAGTCTTTATATCATATTAAGAGATAGTCTATACTTATGTTGTATTTGTGAAAGTGTTGTACTTTTATTTTGGATTAGATGCTCAAGTACTTACTGTTGTCAGGTCTTGGGGTGGTTTCTGTATTGTTTTATGTTGATTCTCCTTTTTTCGCTTTTCTTTAAGCATTTTGCTTTTTGTGGTTGACTTTTTCTTTGTAGTCCGTTACTTATGGCTCTGAGCTAAGGGTTAGACTTACCTACTGGTGGGGTGTAGTAGGTGCCATCATGAAAAATCGGATTGTGAAGTTACCTAGTTTAATCTAACAAGAAAATTAGTATTCCTTAATTTGAATGTACTTTCCTCTTATTAACGTATCACTCAATTGTCTAGATACTATTTCAGCTACAATTAAGAGTGAATTACATCCATATAATTCATCTTTGCATTGAGCCAACAATAATAACAAACTCAGTGCAGTACCACAACGAGGTATGAGGAGGATAGAGTGTACTTAGATCTTACTCCTACCTCGTGTAGGTAGAAAGATTATTTCCCAAAGATCTTCGACTCAAGTAATGCACATCAAAGTAGATATAAAGAAAACACACAAGTAAAGAGGACATAGCAAATAACGGTGAATGCATAACATAGCATTCCGGAAACATAAAAAAACATTCTGAAAACAGGGGCAATAACAATAACTAAATAATGTGATGTTTAGTAGGAGTCACAAAAATTGTACGGCATGGAACTATGAGAAAAATGCTACTACTATTGGAATATCAAAATTATGTTCGGAAGCAAGTGAATAGAAGTATGTAATTGGATACATGTCTACTTTATATAAGTTTAAGTGTCTACATCATACAAGATTAAGTGTCTACTTGTGCAGAACAAAAGTTGCAGAAAAGAAATGTAAAATGAGGCCAAGTTAAATGTCATATTTATGTATTATGCTAATTTGGATTGATTCAGAAATAGTAAACTAATAAAATTATCCTTCTTATTTATTATTTTTAAGGAAACACAATCAATGTATTTCTACTATTTCCTACTCATATATATATATCATACATTCAAATTAGCTAGAGATAAGATATAGAAATAAATTAAAGCTATTGATGGAAGTATCCATTCGACATCTGAATATGTGGGGATCAAAGGTGGACCCAAAGAGGGATGAACCCCTTTAATAGAAAAATGCTAACGCCATTTATACATGATTAATATTATTCTAAATAAATAAATATATATATATATATATATATAATAATAATAGATATTGGATCATGTTGAATCTCTTTAAATTCTTCCTTATCTTATTTTTTGCATAAACAAAAAAGTCAGACAAACTCTTTTTAAGAGAACACAATTGTAGTGAAAAAATTCATAGAAGAACTTCCTCACTTCAGCAATAACATTCGACCATCTTTTCATTTCTTTCTTTTCGGGATTGGATTCATCAAACTTTTCTATTAAAATTCCTTCTCTCGTGGTATCATTTCATTTTTCACTATAAATCATTATTCGATACTCCCAAATGAAATCATAACAAATATTCTCTTAAGGCTTCCCACAAAGTCCTTATTGAAATGTATGTCTGTTTCGAAATGTGGCATCAACTAATATCTAGCCCTCATTTTGTCAACACACATCTCATATTAAATAGAAATCATAGAGTTGTATTTCCAGGCAGTGAATAATACAAATTTTGTTCACCCCCTCACCTCTTTAACAAAGAACAACTCACTCAGGAGCTACTTCACATAGATCCATCTACTTTATCATCTCTTTTTGTGGCTTCTGCCAATGGGCTGATTTGTCTTTGCAATTACAAAAGGGAGATATGTATATGGAATCCCACCATTAGCAAGTCAATGAAATTATTTAATTTGCCTTGGGTACCTCTTTCCATACTAAATATGGTTTTGGATACGACGACTCATGTGATGATTATAAATCTTTATTTATTGATCATTATCATCATTTTAACAATGGTAAGGTGTACAACGTGAGGATTGTCATAAATATTTATAGTTTGAGGAATGATTCTTGGAAAACACTCCATGACCAGCTACAAAGGATATTTCTAATAAATCATTCGGGTAAATTTGTCAATGGGATGTTGTATTGGATTGCATCCACGGGTATTAATGATGATGATGCACACAACATCATTTCTTTTGATGTAACAAACGAGACATAGGGAAACTTGGAGATTCCCATTCGTGGAGAAGACAATTCTAATATCAAACTGGGAGTAGTGGGAAGTGACCTTGTTGTGCTTTATACTTGTCATATATGTGCTACTACTTCTGATGTTGGAATTTTGAAAGACTATAGAGGTAATATGTCATGGACGAAACGGTTCACCATCGAATACCCTAAATATGTTGTGCTATATATGTTTTCTTCACCCAATTTCACATTTTCTATACACCTTCGCCAATCAAATAAGGGGGGACATTATACTTTCAATTCGGGTATTAATCATGTTATTTGGTGATTCAACTAAAAAATTCAAATACATTGGTGCTGTTGGGGGATACAATCTTGCAGAAACTTATGCATAAAGCATTTTTAATCCCCTAACGATATCCGGAAAGAATTCTGCTTAGTTTTGTTGGTATGCTCCTTTTGCACTTCTTTTTCTGTCAAATATAGGACGAAACATTGAATATGTTTTTCTTGTAGTTCTTGTATGCATTTCTCCTTATAATTATACTAGTTTACAGATATGTGTGTTGTGCATAGTCCTCTATCGTCAATTATTAGAGCACTGTTTGTATTCTAAAACAATAAATCATTAACACTATACATGTTTGAAAAGCATTTTTTTAAATTATTGATGGCTCAAAATGTAAACAGACAATTTTTCATCAAATATAGATATCGATTTAGAAATAAGTTGATGTGGTCTACTACATCTTTCACCAATTTCATGTGAGTGTTTATATGGCATTCTTCGATCCTTGTGTAGGTAGAAGGATTGTTCTAAATCATACTCGACTCGAGGAATGCACATCAAAGAAGATAAAAGTAAAGCACATAAGTAAAAAAGACATATCAAATAACAACAAAAGCATAACATAACAGTCAGAAAACAGGAGCAATAACAAATATTTTCAATACAACAAGAATATAGTATGCTAAAATTACTAAATTTTGATGAACTCATTGGTGAAGTCTAGCTCCACCATTATCTCTAAAACTACATCAAGTTATATATGATAAGTAGATCCACTTCTTCTTGATTATAATAAATGAGATTATTTTCTCAGTTTGTAATTTAATTTAATAAATGATATTTACACAAGTATGTCAAATATGGGTCAGTTAGAGATCTTTTCTTTTGTGGATATATGTACATTGCAGTTTTGTTTCCTTAATCTCGCGTACTCATTCAAATTGTTAGTACTTTCATCACAATGTTTGTTAGAGTAAAACAAGATTCGACAATTAATTCACCAAAGAAGTAAAAAGAAAGAAAAAAATTGTCACAAAGAAAAATTAATAGTTTAATACAACAATTTCCATCATCTAGCTTGAACTTTAAAAAAATAATATTCTCCATGACTTTCGTTACATGTAAAAAGTGACAACATAAAAGGAGGAATTCGTTTAAGGCTACACAAAGTCCAAGCAAATATGATTAGAGATTCATAGATATTCGTCATTTACTTCTATGGTTGTTGTGACATCATTATAAACGACGCTAGTTAATGTTCTAGTCTGAAATAAAGTAGCAACCAATAATAATTTGTGTACAAAATTAGAAAATAATTAGCATTTGACAATATAAAGAGCATTCACTTCAATTACAAAAATGGCATGTGACTTAAAAAAATGAAATAGGGTCAAATATACCCATGTATTATTAGTAATAGTTTCAATATGTTCTTTGTTATAACTTCATCCAAATATGTCTCTCTCGTTATACTTAAACATAAATTTGTCCTTAATTTTGATGGAAGGACACATGTCGAGTTTAAACTCAAATGATACATCCCTAATTATAAATACCTATTTTTTTAGAAAAACACACCAATTTAACCCGATCTTATAATAATATTTTCATCTCCTTCTCTTTTCAATAGACAAAGCATCAAAGTTGTTGTTCCTCATTAATTCTCCATGTCAATTTCTGTCACGACCCGAGCCTACACCTTGGACGTGGCTGGCACTCGAGAACCTTTGCTAGTCCCTAAGAAAACCCTCATCCTGGCTTACTATAAGTGGAAGACTAACACAAGCATACATAAGCATCAAATTGAAAGAAGTGCTTTAAACCGTTTACTGAATCTCAAAACTTCACTGCATATACTGAGTATGAAACATAAGTTTTAAATAAAATATATGAAACCGAAAACTCTCCAAAACTGTCTATCTATGAAGACTCTACTATACAAAGATAAGTGTTGGAACAACACCCACGACTCGTAAAAAGAACTACTACTAGAAACTCATAAAATTGGAGTCCTCTTCAAGCAAGGAGACCTCACTCGAAAGGTGACGAGCAGATGAAGTAATCTCAACAGACTCTTGTTGAGGTACCTAAGAACCTGTATCTGCATCATTAAAAGATGCATGTCATATGACATCAGTACAATGAATGCACGAGTATGTAATATAGCTGAATAACAAATAACTGAAAGAAAGGACTGGAATAGATAACAACGTACTAAGGCTGAATGTAAAGAAAAAAAGGAGTTAAATCATTTAAAACTTTACTAAATACTTTCTAATCTCTGAAACTCAACATATTATGTGATTTACAAAAATACAGCTTTAACTCTGTTTGGGAGATTCTCTAACCGACAACCATCACTATGAGCTACGTGATGATACAACGTCTCGCCCACGCTACCAGAACTATCATATACCTTGCCGGGGTATATAACACTTCAACTAAGTGGATCATCTAAGCTATGCTTAAAAAGCAATAAGGAATCATCTAAAAAGTATGACTCTTTACCCATGTTGGCATACATGGTTTATAAGGACTTTTAGTTGTCTGAAGTCATTCCCATATCGGTACTCAGTACTACTCCCAATAATATATACTCATGCTCATACGTTTAAAAACATAACTCTTCCTCTAGTTTGAGATAATTGCTCAAACTACCCTCTTAAAAGAGATAACTGCTCATGAAATATCTTTTGAAATCATAACTCAATCTACCCTCTTAACGAGTGTCGTCATCGAGAAGCGGAGGGTGGAGCTCTGGGATCAGGGGCGGTTGATTATCCTGACCTAGGGTTGGAGCCGGCGAGGAAGGTGATTTCCATAGATCCGTTTGGGAAATGGAATGAGTAGGGCTCACTTGTTGTACTTCCTCCCCAAGGTCTGGTGCAGGGGACATGTCCAAAAGTCCTCTGAAAAAAGAAGACGACGAGGGAGAGGTGATGCGGCAGAGTCATTTTCCTCGGATAAGTTGAGGTACTTTTGCCAATTATCCGACCCCGACCCTGAATCCACCACCCTTTCTCCAATAGAATTATCCTCCATGTCAAAGCTATTGCAACCGCCTACCAAAGCCACGAGTGAAAGAAGAAGAATAGGTATTTCCAAACCAAAGAGCCTAAAAAGAGCACGTAAGGCATTGAGTAAAAAACAACCTTGGACCCTCTCTATAATAAGGTAGGGATCAAAGCCAATCCAATGAGACAGGAGACAGGTAGTCAAAACAAGGGTAGAAAGGAGAATCATGGAATGAATAAAAGGGAAGGGTCGAAGGAATTTTAGAAATCCGATTGGTGTAAACATGATATAAATTTTTTTTTGTCCTTTCTTAGCTTCCCCCAAAAAAAAGAGAAACTTGTAGGAAATCCCTAATGGACGGATACATAGATAGTATTCAGAAAGATCTTGGGAATACATTCATCATACCAAATATCTTTAGCAGTCGCAAAAGAAGTGACGAGGCTCAAAGGAAGTAAACAAGTCATCCTTTGAAGCTAAGCCCTTTACATCTTTTGTAGGAAAATCCCCTTCTCTAGTCTTGGGAAATTGAGCGACGCATCCACATAAGCACAAGAATTTTGTTCTTCTGAACAAGCCTTCTAAATCCAAATATTTTGTCCTTTTATTTGAGTTCATAATAATAATAATTGGTGGGTTTCATCATATGAGCTACGTGATGATACAACGTCTCGTCCACGCTACCAGAACTATCATATACCTTGTCGGGGTATATAACACTTCAACTAAGTGGATCCACTAAGCTATGCTTAAAAAGCAACAAGGAATCATATAAAAAGTATGACTCTTTACCCATGTTGCCATACATGGTTTATGAGGACTTTTAGTTGTCTGAACTCGTCCCCATATCGCTACTCAGTACTATTCCCAATAATATATACTCATGCTCATACGTTTAAAAAAATAACTCTTCCTCTAGTTTGAGATAATTGCTCAAACTACCCTCTTAAAAGAGATAACTTCTCATGAAATGTCTTCTGAACTCAGAACTCATTTAAGAATCTCAGTTCACTATTTAAGCAATATAAAAAATGATACCTCTAGGAATACATAATCCCCTTATACTCTTACACAATTCATACTTGAAAACTCTTTCTTAAAAACATATCAAAATCACATTTAAAGATGATCATTGATGACTCGGGAGGTCATCCTGCATAAACATTGATGGTATATCTAAATACCATACCGCTCATACATTGATGGCATGCTCAATTGTCATACTAATCATGTTATAGAAACTTTTTTCTCAAATCTCATCTTTATTTTCTAAACACTTAGTTTAAGAACTCAAGTGTTGTCTTTAAAAAGCATTTCAAAATTTATAACTCAAATCTAGGGTTTATGTGGAATTATGGACATGAACGACTCAACTCAGTGATCTTAATAGCAATAAGGAAACTCAGTACTCGGAATTCAAGACTCAAGAACTCGAAACTCATAACTCAACGATATTTCTACTCTCAAATATACTCAATATATAGGTTTCATGCTGAAATATAGACATGAACGAATAAACTCAAGAATTTTAATGCAAAGCATATATCAATTCAATAATTATCAATAGAATTTTAAGAAAAAATAGACTCAATAACTCAAAATCAACTTATCTCAAGAATACTCAAATCGACGGTAAGAATCTGTCATGACCCAAAAATGGACGTGATGGCACTAGTCTTATCCCACCAAGACAAGTCAGCCTAAAACTTAACCATTACAATAAAATGCGGAAATTTCATAATCCAACTCAAAAATACCCCCCAAAATCTGGTTGTCACGTGTACAAGCCTCTAAAGTATTAGAATTGATTCAAAAGAAAACACAAGTTTCAAATGACCTTGTTTCTAGAATAGAACAAGATCATAATTAAGAAAAAAGAAGGTCCGCTGATATGAGAAGCAGCTTCCTCACAAACCTCCAAAAGAAGCCTCAGACAAGGAGAAGAGAAAATATCACAAAGGTTCGAGCTAGTAACCTACAAAAAAATATAGTAGCAAGAGGTGAGCACCAAACCACACGGTACGCAGCAAGCAAACCTCTAAACACAACCTAAGGGGGTAGAATACGGGTACTCCTTACACCCTAACCGAACCTCCAAAACTATAACCTGCATAAAACCAGCCCATCCTAACAGTTCACAAATTACAAATGCATATCTCAACAACAATATTCTAACAATCACATATTCTCAACAATAAGCTTAATATTCATCAATTACAACCTCCACAACTACAACCTTCTTAAAACTAGCCCAGCCTAACATTTCATAATTCACATAGCACATAGCTCAACAACAACACTATAACAATTACATATCCTCAGCAACAAGCTCAATATTCATCAAGCAAAGTTCCACGGAAAGGCACTCACAAGCTCAGCAAAACACATTATCAAGTTCACTAATGATAAATATGTGCAATACAATGTAATACAATATCAAGTATAGTGATGCATGTCTGACCTAATGATACACACCTGCTGTCTCTCAGTCCGGGACCCATGGGGGACATATCTGTCCATTCATCCATCGCGGCACGTTATACGACCCTGGATAATAGTAATCATCGCGGCGCGCGATACGTCCTTCGAAATATAGTATTCATCGTTGCGTGCGATACGTCCCTCGAAATGGTACATCCTCTTTAATTTCTTATTCTTTCTCAATTCAGATAACACTTGTCACAACCATGTCTCAGAACAATGCAAATGACATGTTCACACAAATAATGAGGAGATGACCATTTTCATAACATTACACAATTCACAACAACACAATCATGATACAACATCAACAATAATTCAACAAATCTTTCAAACCATTCTTAACTCATCACACAAACAATTAATCACATTGGCTTTTATTACGCCTTTTTTATCATTAGAATTAATCAATGTGGACAAGTCAACCCATCACCAAGTCTCATTACCCCAAACACATATTACAAGGAAATACACGAATTCCATACACTTAACAAGGGTTTAGAAATCCACTTGCCTCAAATAGTTGAACAATGACTCCAGAACTTGAGTCTTCCTCTTTCGGTTGAGTTCCAAATCAATACAATCTATTTAAATAAATAATTACAATAAGATTTTAAAACTAACAACACTCATATCACTACAGGTCTAGCCTAGACCTAAAAACTCACATCAAATCTATAATCAAGTCTAAGGTTAAATCATAACTTCTCCAAACACTACAACCCTAATAATTTTTATATAATATAATACATTTGATATTTAATTACATATCTCAATTTCTAAAAACTTGAATTGTAACTTGATAACTACAAGAAAAGTTCCAAAATTGAAGCCAATACATAGATAGTAACCTTACGGAAACCCTAACTCATAGTTAAATCCAATCACCCCTTATCATTGTAAAATTGGAAGCCCTCACTGGCCACCAAAATAACAACTAATAATAATAATAATTAACTCCAAACAATGGATAAAAGTGACGCTGCACAGCAACAAACAAATTTGCCAAATTCTTGTAATCTCATGCGCCTTTTATACACACAAAATATGATATAATAATATGTCGCTCTTTTCATGTAATCCATTCTTACTCAATTAATGATGGTTTTCAGAATTTTCTCCTCCAACCCCAAAATAATTGTCGCCACTCCTATCACAATTCATGTGTATCAAATGCCCATTACTATAATATTATTCTATATTCAGATATATTATGCACTAGAATTTATTTCTTATGGACATAGAGGTAAGCCTCTTACCTCGAGGTCCCACGACGCTCTGCACATATAGTTTCTTCTTTCCTTTCTTTTCTTTTCCTAAATAAAATAATTAGGTATTCAAAGTGGCAAATTACACTAACTTAATCTAATTATATGGGTTAAGTGGTAAAGGTTATTAAACTAATTATAAACTCGGCCCATTAAGCATTAACTAAAATTAGTTATTTAATAATTTAGCACCAATGAATTCACTCTAGTTAAACAAATATTCTAAATTTCCAAAAATGATTTTCTGGATCATTACATGATCCACTACTAAAAACCATGTTCGTCCTCGAACATAATGAAGAGAAAGAAGAATAACCTACATTACCAAAAGCCTAAGGTATGATCTTCGACAGTTGGTATTCATCTCTCCAAGCGAGCTCCTCCTTAAGACCATTCCATCAGGATCAACTATTAAGAACTGAACTTTCGAATCAAATTTTGCAAATCTACAAGCCAAGAGTGATTACCAAACCAAAACTAACCCATGAACTCAGTCTGAACCAAAATCCTCTTAACTATGACACAACCATCAAGACGAATCTTCTCTCACATAACCGAGACAAAATTATGAACCAATATCGGCTATAACCAGAAGTGAATCTGAACCAATCACTAGACACTCATAATGTACAAATCATCATCGATCTTATAAAGATTCCTTTCTCACAATACATTCTTTCCATGAACTTAAGTTATAAAAATCTGATCTTTAGACATCGGGTACTCATCAAGGGAGGGTTAAACTTATGTAGGCCAAAGAAAGAAATGATCAAGTAACCACCCATCAAACGATACATCTAATTATAGAAAACTTCTAACAACACTATCGGGATGCTAGATTAGTAGATGTGACTATAGGCAAACCATAAAAAAATTAGTAAAACTTGACCAAATGGTCCCCACATCCAATCAGACCTAGTCGAAACGTGACCTCGACGATGAGACGAATATTAAAATTGTCGTACTACGATAACTATTCATGATAGCTCTTCTATAAGTTTCATAAGTGAGGTCATATGTGTAGAACCAGTGGTATACTTCTACTGTCCCAAACCACACTAAATCTTTCATAACTGAAATGACCAAGTCTGTCCAAGGATCATACCCTATTAAGAGGACATAAGAGGATCGGTACATCCGATCCACCACTAGGAATTCACCATAGATGTAGAAACACACGTGAGCATATACAACGAATTATACTCCAAATCATGTCCGTAACGAAGTAGCTGGGTCACATAAGAATGTACGGAACTAAAATAGAATAACACAATATACTCCCTCCATAGCGCCCATATCAAACATTCCCATTCATATTACTCCATCTCTTTGAGTTTTAGTCACCCAGAATTAATCAGTATGATCCCCATTACAATATTACAAATACTTGATTCATCAAACCCCACATACTTCTCATAGTGCTCCATTGAGGCCAACACTCTTAATACCAACAAACATCATAACCACACCAGCCATTTACCTTACTCTCAAACTATCACAAGTATCAAAGTCTTCTTAGCAAACACATTGTAGCCTCTAAATTTTTTTAAAACTACGACTCTCTATCTTTCCATTTAACCATTTCATGATAAATACGGGTCACACCCAAGACTGATAATACTAATTCCAAATCTAAAAGTACTTTCCTATCACGATACAATAATTGAATCACATCCAATGTTAACTTCACGCGAACTTTCACATACAATTTTTCAACTACCATTCATACATCATGTACCTATGCCAAAACTTAAAGAAATCCTTAGTCACTCCAATAATTCTGTACACTATAAGCTCATAACCTCTACTCATCATCAAATGTCTATGTAACACATCATAACAGTCTATATCTTCCCATCAACAAAGTAGTTTCAATCCCCTCAAAAGATACATCATTGGCCATTACAATTAGAGTAAATATCATTGCTCTCTCCTATAACTTTCTATGCAACAATGTTACTCACCAAATAGTAGCAAACCACAACCTTAGGTACTCATTAGTCTTCCTTACAGTTCAAAAAAATCGTTTAACCAACCATCCTTATTATATAGTTGCATCTCAATCACAATCCATCACGAACTCTTATTACCATCATCTTTAATTAGCTCTTGTCATCACCACAAAGTCAACCTTTTCATCAATATGACACCTTAAACCCAGTTATACCAATCAAATTCAAAGGACTAACCCACTTTTATATGCACTTTTTACTAAAATTTTCAACTACCTTCACACAAGTATACTCTTTGAGACTTCCTTTATTCATAAGCTTGTCATTCTGGTATCTATATCCATTCCCTTGGACCTTAAGATGAAATCATAGGTCCTCATTTAGAATCCTCGAGATACACTTAACAACCAAAACACATCAATATCATACCAAAGATCCACCACTAAAAGCTTCCTTATAAATAATGCTTAACCCATTCGTCTGTAGTAACAAACTAGTTGGTTTTTAAAATATGAATGCAATATCAAATCTTATTAATTATATGAGCATGTGATACAACTAATAACTCTTTAGGCAGTTAGTATTCGCACTTGACAATCGACGTATCCATTTCCATGTACCACTAGTACCACATCATGAAAGTCCGTTAGATCCACCACTAGAACACATCATACCTACTGACAAGATTGTACCTAAATAGCCCACACATTTCAATCCATTGAATAACTGCAATACACTACCAAATTTGTTCGGTCTCTCATCCAAAGTGATATCCATTTCTTCATATACCAGCTCGGTAGTTGAAATAACACACTCCATCACTCTAACCAAGTAAGAATTGGTACCATTATATTAGTCGTATTATGACCCATTTTTTTTATAGATACTCAATCTATGAAACATTCTAACCTTGATTGGTGCAACATCATTCGCTAAGCAACCCATATATGTTATGACAACTATACCAATTGTATTTTCCAAGGTTACACTATTCATTATCTAGCCATCCTTTAATCATTCCACTTCCAATTGTCAAACCACTCCAAATATTGGCTATACCACAAAAGTACTAATCCCACTAGTAGATAACTAGCCTAAAAAAAGTATAAGATGCTCATGAAGTCTCTTAAACCATTGTTAAACCTAATTGTTTATTTATCCTCAAAGTAAATCATCAAAACATAACCTCACGCAACTCCTTCGAATCATTGAACATTCTAAATCTGACCACACATCATCTCCATAAGTATATCATTTCAACCTTAGTACCATATTTAACATCCAAGCCATACACGACACCAATTACTGACATGAGGAACTACGCACGAGTCATCACATAAGTGAGAGATAATGGAATGAAGTGATAAAAATCATAACAGACAAAGGATCCACGATAGAGATTCAAGGAGTGAAGATTTTTCCTAAAAGTCAACATAGCCTTTTGAAGATAAGTACAAACGTCTCCATACTGATCCTCGAGACTTTACTTCGACTCGATTTGTATACCCGTGAGACCAATGAAACTGGGCTCTGATACCATTTTGTCACGATCCAAAAATAGACGTAATGACACTCGTCTTATCCGACCAAGACAAATCAGCCTAAAGCTCAACCATTACAATAAAATGCGGAAATTTCATAATCAACTCAAAAATACCCCCAAAATCTGGTTGTCACGTGTACAACCCTCTAAAGTATTAGAATTGATTCAAAAGAAAACACAAGTCTCAAATGACCTTGTTTCTAGAATAGAGCAAGATCATAATTAAGAAGAAAGAAGGTCCGCTGAAATGACAAACAACTTCCTCACAAACCTCCACAAGAAGCCACAGATAAGGAGAAGAGAAAACATCACAAAGGTCCGAGCTAGTAACCTACAAAAAAAATGTGGTAGCAAGGGGTGAGTATCAAACCACACAGTACTCAGCAAGTAAACCTCTAAACACAAGCTAAGGGGGGAGAATACAGGTACTCCTTACACCCCAACTGAACCTCCCCAACTACAACCTGCATAAAACCAGCCTACCCTAACTGTTCACAATATACAAGCGCATATCTCAACAACAACATTCTAACAATCACATATTCTCAACAACAAGCTCAATATTCATCAATTACAACCTCCATAACTACAACCTGCTTAAGACTAGCCCAACCTAACATTTCATAATTCACATAGCAGACAGCTCAACAACAACACTCTAACAATTACACATCCTCAGCAACAAGCTCAATATTCATCAATCAAAGTTCCACAGAAAGGCACTCACAAGCTCAGCAAAACACAATATCAAGTTCACTAATGATAAATATGTGCAATGCAATGTCAAGTATAGTATGTATGTCTGACCTAGTGATATACACCCGCTGTCTCTCAGTTCGGGACCCATAGGGGACATATTTGTCCATGCATCCAATGCGGGGCGCGATACGACCCTGGATAATAGTAATCATCGCGGCGCACGATTCATCCCTCAAAATATAGTATCCATCACGTCGTGCGATAGGTCCCTCGAAATGGTACATCCTCTTTAATTTCTTACTCTTTGTCAATTCACATAACACATGTCACAACCATGTCTCAGAACAATGCAAATGACATGTTCACACAAATAATGAGGAGATGACCATTTTCATAACATTGCACAATTGACAATAACACAATCATGATACAACATCAACAATGATTCAACAAGTCTTTCAAACCATTCCCAACTCATCACACACAAACAATTAATCACATTGGCTTTTATTACCCCTTTTTCATCATTAGAATTAATCAATATGGACAAGTCAACCCATCATCAAGTCTCATTTCCCCCAAACACATATTATAAGGAAATACACGAATTACATACACTTAACAAGGGTTTAGAAATCCAGTTGTCTCAAATACAATGACTCCAGAACTTGAGCCTTCCTCTTTTGGTTGACTTCCAAATCAATACAATCTATCTAAATAAATAATTACAATAAGATTTCAAAACTAACAACACTCATAAAACTACAGGTCTAGCCTAGACCCAAAAACTCACATCGAATCTATAATCAAGTCTAAGGTTAAATCATAACTTCTCCAAACACTAAAACCCTAATAATTTTCATATAATATAATACATTTAATATTTAATTACATATCTCAATTTCTCAAAACTTGAATTGTAACTTAACAACTACAAGAAAAGTTCCAAAATTTAAACCAATACATAGATAGTAACCTTACGAAAACCCTAACTCATATTTAAATCCAATCACCCCTTATCATTGTAAAATTAGAAGCCTTCACTGGCCACCAAAATAACAACTAATAATAATAATAATTAACTCCTAACGATGGATAAAAGTGACGCTGGACAGCAGCAAACAAATTTGCCAAATTCTTGTAATCTCATGCGCCTTTTATACACACAAAATATGATATAATAATATGCCCCTCTTTTCAGGTAATCCATTCTTACTCAATTAATGATGCTTGTTAGAATTGTCTCCTCCAACCCCAAAATAATTGTCGCCACTCCTATCACATTTCATGTGCATCTAATGCCCATTACTATAATATTATTCTATATTCATATATATTATGCACTAGAATTTATTTCTTATGGATATAGAGGTAAGCCTCTTACCTCGAGGTTCCACGACGCTCTGCACAGGTAGTTTCTCCTTTCCTTTCTTTTCTTTTCCTAAATAAAATAATTAGGCATTCAAAGTGGCAAATTACATTAACTTAATCTAATTATATGGGTTAAGTGGTAAAGGTTATTAAACTTGGGCAAATCACATAAATATGCTATATTAAGAAAATATTTACCATCTATGGCAATATAATTTTTCTAACTTAATATAATAATTTTTTGGATTAAAAAATTGTACCGCTTCGCCTCTTTCTCTGTCCTTTTTCTCTTCCTCATCTTCTTCTTTTTATTTTTCATCTTTTCGCCTCTTTCTGTGTTATTCTCTCTCTTCCTCCTCTTCTTTTAAAATTTTCATTTAAATAATTATTCTCAAATCAATTTTTATCCAAAAACACGACAAGAAGAGAAATAAAAAAATAATTTTTTTTTACAGTATCATATTCTCAAACAAAAATTTCAAATCTCTAAAATTACAACAGCAAGAATTCACCATTGATGGTCACTATAAAGCTTCAAATTTTAAATTCATTTTATGAATCTTACGAACTCGTGATTAGTTTGGATAGGTTGATCCTACAAATAATTGAAAATGCAGTTTAAAGTTTATATCTCAATTTTAAGAGGGTTCAGTTAAGTTTATAATTGATTTTAGGAGAAATATAAGATTGAAACTCAAAAAAGTTAAAGTTTATGGAACTATATCGCAATTGTATTAAAGTTGAATTAGATATGTTTTATAATTGTATTAAAATCATGAACAGTACATTT
>JAJONQ010036116.1:0-16954 GCA_036250385.1 Solanum microdontum
AAAAATAACCTAAACTACCCATTACCCCCTAAACCTCTGCCCACTTCACTCACCTTAACCCTACTTCCCCCCTCACACCACATACACAACCCACACACATTCACACGACACAGAAAAAAGAAATAAGCAAAGAAAAGCAACACACACACGAAACGGACAGAAAGGAAGAGAAAAAAGGGTCACTCTATTTTTATATTATTTTTCCTTCCATAATTCACCAACACATTTGTATTTTTCTTCCTTCTTCATTACTACTTTCATATAAATACAACACATATATCATTACATACAATCTACAAAAGATTTTTGAGTGTTTTAATCGAGCTTCGATTAAGGTTTTGTGGTACTTATTTTCTTCATTTGAGGTATAACGTTGCCTTACATCTTTAATTTATTTTTGAAAGTTGATGTAATTATTATGATAAGTTTTCTTACTTTTTATTTTATTTTATTCATAATTTGATTGAAATGAAGAATGTGTTAAGAGTTATATCTCTTTTTAAATAGCTTTATTTGATGAAAAATTATTGTTGTTTATTTTGTCCAATAAAGAATGAGATTTACTTTAGCAATTTGTCATTGTTTTGTTGGATTAATAAGAAATTACAATATGCGTATGCCTAATTTTGTCATGAACTTTAAGATAAAAAATAAAAATATAATATGTGTAGGCCTAATTTTAACATTAGCTTTAAGGGTGAATAAAAATAAAAGAATACAAGATAATCCAAAATTTATATTGTATCCTAGAAGTTTAGATTTGTTTTATTTTATTTGATTTTATTTGATATTTTCTTATAACTTTAGATGGGTTTTAGGCATGTTAAAAAAAATATTTGTTTCAATTAAGAATGTGGTTACACATCTTTTTTGAAACACTTAAAAGAAATTCAAGGATGTGGTGAAACACCTTGATAAAATTATTCTAATATATATTTTATTTAATTGAAATCAAGATGTGAAATATAGAATATTAGGTAACACACTCGAGAGAATAAAGCAGAAATGCTTCGAAACTATTAAATATCGAAATCAAGAATGCGGTTACTCATCTAGGTTGAAACCAAATAAAAGTTCAACAATAAAAATATGAATGAAACTGTAGCATATAAAATATGTCCACAAACAATTTAAAAGTAGGTAGAAGTCAATAAAAGCGACCGTGATAGAACCACGGGACTCGAGAGATGCCTAATACCTTCCCCTCGGTCAACAGAATTCCTTACCCGAATTTTTAATTTGCAGACCATATAAAGAGTCATTTCCTTTTGATTAGGGATTAAACAAAAAGGTGACTTGGAACACCATAACTCAATTTCAAGTGGCGACTCTGAAAAATAAAAATAATCCCTATTTAATAACGTCACTTAAATTGAAAAAATGCTTCTGCCACGTGCGCGAAAAAGGGGTGTGATAGAAGTGAGTTTTTTCTAAAGTCTTATAGCCTCTCGAAGAAAAGTACGGACGTCTTTGTACTGTTTCGCAAAACTCTACTAGACTCGTTTTGGTGCAATGAGATCAACGAACCTAGGCTCTGCTACCAACTTTGTCATGATCCAGACCGTCGTGATTGACACCCACACTAACCCTCAGTTCGGAGAACCATTACTACAACCCAAATCTAACAACTTAACCAAATATTACGCATTTAAAGATATAGAAGTAAGTTTAAATGATAATAAAAATGGAGTCCCCATAAACTCCAAGATTTTAACAATTAACTAACCAAACTAATGCGGAAATTCAACCCCTAGAACCTGAAAGTCAATGTACCAAAACTCTACTAACGACAAGTCTAAGAACAAGGGGTACAACCCCGAAGCTAAACAAAATACCTTAAACAAATAGTCTAAGTCCGAAAAGGGTGGACTTAAACAAGAAAGATCCATGGCAGCCTGAAAGAACTGGCTCACCCTTGAATCCGATCACGCTCAATAGTCACCTAGCTGAGGTCTATTAATAGCCATATGAAGATGCCCTGTACTCAACAAAGAAATAGTAAGTGCAGTATCAGTACACAACCACAATGTACTGGTAGGATCAAACGGCTATCCCATTAAGTGTAACATACATTAGTCAATACAATAATATAATCACATGCACATAGCTAACATATACAATATCATCAACATATACGAACAATGAACAACTTCACGATTCTCACATATCACAGTTATATCAATTTAGAGCATCATACCGTCTTCCAATATCAATCATCATTAGATATGAACGAAATCATCACAAGTAGATACACAACACAATTCAATGGTCCTCTCATGGAACCCATACCCAAACAATTAGCATACCAGAATGTGGTACCCGATCCAAGTTAGTGTGCTGAAACGTGGCAACCGATCCCATGTTTATGCCGAAACGTGGCAACCAATCCATTCATGTAACAACCGGAAAATTCGTAGGTTGAACTAGAGCCTAAACGTAATGTCAATGAGGTATACAATCAATTCCCCTAAATTTGTAGACCATCTAGGTGTCCTGTGGTAGTCTATGAGTTAAGGCCTAAGAGATGAGTGCCAAGTAAAAAGGGAAAGCCAAGGCTGCCCCAAACTTGGAGCTACAGCCTCAAGCTCTACAGCCATCACCACGGCTCATGGTCATGACCACGGGCAAGTGGGAGGCTTCGTGGAGTTTCCTTGGTCAAGGGAGAGGGACCTCCAAGTGCCCTAGACACTGTTTCACCCTTCACGAGAGGGACCACGAGTCGTGGTCCACTTCATGACTAGTGAAGGTGGGTGTGGAGCTCCCTTAGCATTTAGGGAGTTGGGGGTTGTTAGGGTAGCTACTGCCCAAGGCACCACGGGCACCACTACGGGCCGTGGTGCACTTGACGAGGGAGAGGGGTGGCTCGTGAAGGTCACTTGGCACCAAGGCTTGAAGTCCTTGCCTTCACAAGGCCAAGTCATGACCAAGGCCATCACCACGAACCGTGGTCCTCACCACGGATCGTGGGAGGCTCCGTGGTCTTGCATTGGCCAAGTGCTGGCTTGTGCACGAAAGGGGAGCTACTGCCTCCAACACCACGGGCAACACCACGGCCCGTGGTGCACTTTCACGACCCAAGAATAGTGGCTGTGGTCCCTGATGGGGACCATTTAAATGAAGAGTTTTGGGACTTTTCCTTTTAAGTCCCAATTTAAGTAGGGGTGTTTTGGGTATTTTAGAGGTCATTTATATATTTGTTTGTAAGTCTAAATTCATGAGTTTTGGTCATTATACAAAAGCACCCAATTGAAATCCAACTCTCCCACTTCTCTCTACTCTCTCTCTAAACACTTTAGAAGAAAAAGAATGCATTGCAGATAGGGTTTCAAGGTTCTTTCCCTAATTGTTTGGAGTTTCTCCATTGATTCTCAAGGAATCAACTAAGGTATGGTTGTTCTTCAACCCCAAGAGGCTCTTTCAAAATTGGATTTCAAAGTTCCCCAAACTCTAGGTTTTCTCTCAATTTCGTGGGTCACTTTCCCAATGTGTTTTCATTGAATTAGAATGATTAATTATGGTTGTATATGATGATTTGTGGATGAATTAATGTCATGTTGATGGTGTTTGAACAAATCCCCATAAGACCCATGATTTCCCCTTTTTTCTCACTTTAAACTCTAGTATGACTTTAATGGTGAATGAAAGATGAGAATCTAATATGTAATTATGGAATTCATTATGGTATTATGATGTTGCTCTATATGATGAATAATTATCATTGAATTAGGGTTGAATCTTGATGTGATCCTTGAAGGCTATGAATGAAGATTGTCAAAGTGATGAATGTTCATATATTGAATTGTTGATCCACTTATGGTGGAGGTGCTACTTGATTATAAATTATAGTGATTGAGTTATGTTTCCTCTTCCCTACAACCCCAAGTGTTGACAAGTATGCTATGATGTGAACATGAGTGTTAAGCTATGATTATGGTAGTGTTGGTATGATGAATAAAATGTAAATCTCATGAACACTATATGACTATGCTATGAATGCACATTGTTATATGTTGATGGTTCTATGATGAAAGGTTATTCTTATCTTAGAACTTGTGAGCTATATGATGAATGATAGGTTGAATCCCTAATGCACTCTTTATTGAAATAATGTATAAGTAAAGGCCTAATACTACTTTAAAAAGGAAATTGTGCTTAGCACCGACTGAATATGAATATGAGATGGAAGCTTTTACGTTTAGCAAGTCCGGCTTTCCATATGGGTTCCTTCTACATTTAGCAAGTCCGGATTTCCAATATATATGTTGTCTCATGAGATGGAAACCTTCTACGTTTAGCAAGTCCGGGTTTCTAATAGCAATCTCCTTGTTTCTTAACTATGTTTGCTCACATAGGTATTAGCTAGTGGATCCACCTAGATGTTATTATGTTAGTTCTACCTTGGCAAATGGAACACTCTTTTTTCGGTGTGGGAGTAGAACACCGGATTCCATGAATCTCACATGGTCTATGTCGGTTATTGTTAATATCCCTATGTTTCAAGCAAATGATCTAATGTATGAATATGACTTATGTAAATGACTTATGAAATCTAACTAGGACTACTTGAGGGATACTACTTAGTATAGGTGAGGGTATGGGACTTTACCTATGCATTGCACAAGTGGGTTCTTTGAGGAGTTCTTGTGTGAGTCCTTTATATATGGTAAGGTATGAATTATGTTAAGGTTGGCTTCACCTATTATGATGTTGATTATGTATGTGACTACACTTGTGTCTTGTTGATGGCTTTACTTATTATATATGGGGGTATGGTACTTCATATGTACATTGCACAAGTAAACTTGAAAGGAGGGTCATGGGTGGTGTCCTATGATGGTATGATATAAATGGAAGTCAAACAAGTAAGGTATGGGTTATGGCTTCATGTTATGATCATCAATGTCTCTTTATCTTGTAATGTGGATTGGCTAAATGTTCCTTGAATATGCATTATGGCTTTTAACTTGAAATAGCATGTTTTCATATAAAGATCCATTTTATGCATGTTTTAATTGCATGGCTTCCATACTTAGTACAATTGATTGTGCTAACCCATATTTCTTCCTTTTTCTACTAAGTGTAGGTTCCGAAAAGTGATTGTGCTACTAAGAGACTCAAGCTTGGACTTAGACTTTCTCCAAGACTTTTAGGTATGTCCTCAAGTTTCGAGGACACACACATTATGACACTTATGTTCCTTATATTGTAATAGACTATTAGACTTCTCATGTACTTGTCATTTTGAGACAATTCTATTGTAAAGGGCCATGGTCCCTATTTTAGACTCTTATGCGTACTTAGATGGTTTCATTGAGATGATGATGTCTAAACATTCTACTCTCTATTTTCTATTATGAGACACTTTGACATTTATATTGAAAAGTTTTTAAATTTCCGCATTATTCAATGTCTATATGCAATGATGAATATGCTAAGGGCTTGTATAAGACCCCTTCGGGGTCAAGTACGCCGTGTTACGCCTAGGGGGTGCTCTCGGGGCGTGACAATTCAACAAACCACAAGCACAATCACAATGTATATTCTCACACTCATACAATAAGAGGTGATTCATGGTATATAATTATTCAATTATCCTTATATATTTACGATTAGGGTGATCAACAATGCAACATTCACATACATCCATGTATCATAATGAAGCAAGAACAAACATACATCACACAATCATGGAATCACAACCATCACCTACCTCGAATCCAAGCTTGAATCCCCTAAGGCACTTGAATCTTCCCTTTCCGAATTCTTTCCGCTTGTTCGTGGTCTAAAAACATACAATTAACGCAAGGATCAACAATCAAAGATCTAATTATCTGGATTATAACAAACCCAATAACTCTAGACCAAACCCAAGATCCTAATACCCAATTTAGGGTTGTTTCCACCATAAAATCTATAACAAAACCCTTAATATTTATCCATTCTATTACGTTCTACGGATCGAAAAACGGATTCGGGCAGTGAAAAGCTTACATTTAGCTTCAAGAATGGTGAAAAACAAGTAGGAGTCGCCTGGGTTCATTCATTAGCTCTAAAAATTGAAAAGTGCCAAATAAGGTCGTTTAGGGGTTTATTAACGACCATAAGTCGCGTCGAGCCCGCCACAACGGCCGTCACCCCGCTGTAGTGGTCCCGCCAGAGCGGCAAAACCCAGCGCCAAAGCGGGTTATGCGAGACAGTGAGCTAATTAAAGAATTCCAAAATCCCCATTTCACAACACACCTTTAACCAACGACGCTCAGAAAATACCCTTAGCGCTAAGATCGATTCCAGGAGTTCTACTCACCCGAATTCAATTTCGTAAAGTCGTACGGGATCCTTAACGTCTTAACTATCCACTCATGTAATCAAATTCATTAATAGATCTCTCATTTATTACCAGATTTTCCTACACCTTAATGACTCTGATTTTGTCCAAATCTGGACTAGGCTAGGAAATTTCAAGTTACTACGCAAAAGTTTTCTGGCCCCAATTCTTTTCCATTGGCTTTTCCATAACGACGAAAATCAGGTCGTTACATCAGGTAAGTTGGGTAATACTCCCTAATTCCATTTTAGCCTCTATATTAAAAGTATATATATTTTATTTTACTTATTTATTTTTATAAATTAGAAGGGTTTTTTTTTTCGTAATACCTTTAACATAAATAACAACATAAAATTGTTATAATCAAATTTTAAATTTCTAAATATCATTAAGAAAATTAATTTAATAAAATACTCTTTTATTAAAAATTTCTTAAGATGGAGTATTTAATTTGACCATATTAATCAGTTTCCACCAATAAGTATATATAAGAAAAAGTAAACGTGTCATGGAGAATCAATACTACTGGTCTACTGGATATATATAAGAAAAATAGGAACTAATTGTCAAACTTCCATTATTAATATGAGAGAAATTGTATCCCACGTTCCCATAAGATATTGTGTTCACGTAAGATTTGAGAAAGGGTTATATATATATATATATATATATATAAGAAAAATAGGAACTAATTGTCAAACTTCCATTATTAATATGAGAGAAATTGTATCTCACGTTCCCATAAGATATTGTGTGCACGTAAGATTTGAAAAATAGGAACTAATTGCCAAACTTCCATTATTAATATGAGAGAAATTGTATCTCACGTTCCCATAAGATATTGTGTGCACGTAAGATTTGAGAAAGGGTTAGGCCCCTATCTTATACTATGTTGATGTTAATTAACCGAAACTATTTCTCCAAAATATGTCACTAGTAATTAAGTACTAATATCATTTCTACAAGCTAAGTAAGAAAAAGTTCTTTTTTTTTTTAATCTTTTGTTGGATAAATATTATTTTTAACATTTTTGACGTCCTTTTCCTATACATCATGAAACATTGTGTTTTTGCCACTTTTTTTGTGCACTAATCAGGATCAATTGCATTATAATATAATGTGCGGTCCTAAATTAGAAGTTGATGAAGGACAAGCAATAAAGGAAAAAAAAAACAAGAATATTCCTTTACAAAAGAAGAGGTCAGTAATTAAACAAATATTTCGTTTCTTGATTTTTTCAATGTGGAGGATCGATTAGGTATAACTTCCATCTATTTATCTTGAACTTTTAAATAATAATGAGTCGCATTTTATTTTTCTTTTTTGTTATTAGTGTCTGAAAATGATAGTTAGCAGCATATAAATAATATAAATTAAAAAGGCATGAATAAAAGCTTCAACTTGTTTATTGTTCTTTTTTCCCTACTACTATTATATTAACCACCAACTTGTTTGACTAAAAAAACTAGTGGCCAATACATACATTTTTTAATATAAAAGAGACGGTGGGAAATAGAGTCAATAGAATAAACTAAAGCAATATTCAATTTGTCTCATTTTATAGTACCGTATTTTAATTTATTTATCTAGTTTTTTACTTAACATAGAGTTAAAGAAAACAAATGAGATACATAAAATGTATCAAAGTTATCTTTAATATTGTGATCTTAAACATATCACGTGAAAAATTGAAATTAAAGAATCCTCAAAAAGGAAAAATATATATTCTTTTTAGAATAAATTTGAAAGAAAATGGATAAATAAATCGAAATGAAAAGAATATTAATTAGATAGATTGTGTGGTTAATGCTGATTGAGGAGGGGAGGGGAGACCTAATCATATACTTATACATATTAACTTTTAATCTAATTGACCTTTCCAAGAACGTATTAAATCTTCAACAAAGTTTATATTACTATATGTTATATCGAATATATAAAGTGATTCAGGTCTAACAAAGAAATTTAACATATAAGCAGCTCAAGTTCTATATATATGTCCATTAACGGTTGTTATTTAGTTTATTTGTGTTAATTAATCACAACAATCAAGTTAATGCTAATCAATATCTAGCAAAAAAATTCAAACATTAGTATTATTCTTGCTTTAGTTTTTTCTATTTTTGATACCAAGAAAGTGCTACTTTCAAATTTCAAAGAGTGTTAAATAATTTGATTGATGCATTTGATGCCATTTGAGTTAAGCTAAGTGCTTGGCATGATATTTTTTTCTGATATAAAAATGAGATTTTTATTATCAAGTCAATTAGTTTCGTGGTTCATAACAATTATTTTTTTATAGAACTTTATGTCAAATCTTTTAAAAGTTTTTTTGTTCTTACATTTTAAGATATAAAATCATTTAGAGATGGAGACATCATTGCATATTTAATTAGTTTTAATCAAATTGCTTATATGATTCACTTGGTCCTGCTAGAAATTTTCATGTCGATAAATGTGTACTTTTTAATTTAAAAATGATAGAAAAATAGTTGTACGTTTTTGTTTTTCAAACCCTTATAATCTTGAGATTTAAGAGACTTATTTGTTTTGTATATATTGTTATTTTGTTTGTCGTTATTTTTCTTTTATTTCTACTTTGATTATTATATTTTTTTCGAGACGAGTGTCTCTCGTAAACAATCTTTCAACCTCACAAAAATTTTACACTTTCCATACATAATATCCTTTTCAAATCTGCTTACACAACTACATTAAATATATCGTTGCAATTCTGAGATCAAGAGCTGACTTGCTCTCTATTACAAGCAATTATGTGGAAAGAGTAGAGTAATTCGTATAACATGTACTCTTTATTTTTATAATAACAATAAGGTACAATACCCATTTAAATATATTGAAACCAATATGTTTATTTTGCTTTTTATAATAGTAAGTCCTTTTCCTTGCACTTTAAAATAATGTCGACATTATGTCAAATAGGTTTTGTTTTGAAATTTTCAATTTGGCAGTTTCTTTTCTACTTTTCAAAGTATGTAACAGGAGAAATTTAAGCACTTATTAACCAACAAAATTCAATAATCCGTCCCTACTCTTATAAGTAGATAATCTATCAATAGTTGAAATTAGTGGTTGAAAAAAAAAGTTGGAATTAGTGGTTGAGAGAAAAAGAAGAAGTTGAAATTAGTGATAATTCCTTCCAAATACATGGAGTAAAATCCTTACACTTAATAAGAAGAAAAAAATACAATATATTACCTTATTTTTATAACAGAAAAAAGCGCCAAAACTACCTTTAAACTATAGGAAAAGCTCTAAAAATACCTTTTATTCATGTTTTGGACTAAAAATACCCTTCCATTCACATTTTTGGCTTACCTATACCCCTCCACTCACCTTTTTGGCTCACTTATACCCTTTTATTCATCTTTTTGACTAACTTATACTTTTATGACTAACAACCAAAGTTTATTTTGTTTTATTTTTAAAACAAATATATTTTTTATCATTTTCTTATTAGATAAAATAAAAATCTCAATCTCTATTAAATTTTTTCTCATAATCTATTCAAATCAAAAAATATATACCTCTTCAAGACCCCAATTAATTTTTTTTTTAAAAAGAATCTAGTAATTTTGTATTTGCTCTAAAAAAAATTTTAAAAGTTTGTTTTAAATAATTAATATATTATAAAAAAATATTAATAGTGCCACAATTATCTTCCTTTTTAAAATAAATAAAAAAATTGTTAACTTATTTTCTTTTTGGTAATTTGTGATAAATACTTTTCAAAGAAAAAGTTCCACAAACAATTTTACTCAAAAGATTAACTCATTAAAAAAAAATAGCAAGATGGACGGGCGTAGGCATAGGGAAAATTTAAGTAGGAAAATAGAGAAAAATGTGTGTAATATATTTATGTATAAGATAATATATTGTTATGATTATGACATAATAAATTTCCTTATAAAATATTAATCATCTATATCATGTTTAGAATCTTGATTTAATTAATTAAATATTAGTCGTTAATTTTTTCTTATGTCATGAGTCTTCAATCTAAGTAAAAATTTGAGGAAATGGAGAGAAGTTGGATCCAAAAATAAATAAATAATAAAAAATTACAATATATTTTTTTATATAAAAAAGATTGGGGTCTTGAAGAGGTATATTGCTTTTGGTTTGGATAAATAATGAGAAATAATATTGAGGTGGGCTCCTTATATTATCCAATAGGAAAATGACACATAATAAATATTTTTTTAAAATAAAGAATAAAGAAAGAATTGTTAGTTTCAAGGGTATAAGTGAACCAAAAAGATGAATGGAAGGATATTTTTAGACCAAAAGATGGATGAAGGGTATTTTAAAACCTTTTTCTATAGTTTAGGAGTATTTTTGGCCCTTTTCCGTTTTTATAATAGTAATTCATGTGATATAGATTGAATTTAAAAAGATAATGAATTTTAGTATGATTTTATGATATTTAAATTGTTAATTATTATGATTTATAGTATATTTTACTTAATTTTCAAATAATATGTGTTATTTTCTCTATTTTAATCTATATGACACTGATAGGATTTCGTGAGCCAATCAAATATTTTATATGTATTTTTTATTTTTAAATTGTTTATAATAATAGTAATAATCAATGGTATGCGTTATAGTATATTTTATGTAATTATCAACTAATATATGTTATTTTTCTATTTTAATATATGTGGCATTAATAGAATTTCGAGAGCCAATCATATATTTTATATGTATTTTTTATTTTTAAGTTGTTTATAATAGTAAGTAATAACCAATGGTATGTTACTATTAAAGAATAACAAAAAGTCCCACATCGGTGGTTAATGAGATGGATGGACTCCTTATAAGGCTTAAGCAATCCTCCTCCCTTTGAGCTAGCTTTTGGGGTGTGAGTTAGGCCTAAGACCTAATTTAACATGGTATCAGAGCAACATTCAGAAAGTTCCATCTACTTTCCAAAAAAAAAAAAAGCCATGAATGTTAGCACGAAGAATCTTGAGCTAGCTTTTGGGGTGTGAGTTAGGCCTAAAACCTAATTTAACATGGTATCAGAGAAGGGTCCATCTCACTCGATGTTGGGGCCCCCAAAATCAAAAAATTGCCCACACACCAGATGCTAAGCACTGGGCGTGAGGTGGGGTATTAAAAAATAACAAAAAGTCCCACATCAGTGGTTAATGTGATGGGTGGACTCCTTATAAGGCTTGGACAATACTCCTCCCTTTGAGGTAGCTTTTGGGGTGTGAGTTAGGCCTAAGACCTAATTTAAGAGTTACAATAAAAATGTGATGATGAATGATGATATAAGGGGCACATTGGTCCATATGTGCACAATTTTATATGAAAGATATAGTAAGATACTATTTTGGCCAATAATATTATGTGGTTATTGGCAAGTTTACAAAAATACCTCGAGGGGCCCATAGTGTAAAAGATAGGACATATGCTGCATTAAGTGAAAGTTTGTGGTAGTTTTGTCAATTGAGCAGTGAAACTGAATTGTTCAAGCAAGTGAGTGCACAAGAATATCCTGAAATGACCATAGTACCGTCAAAATTCTTTTTAGTGATCCTACTCTAACCTGTTGACCTGGTGTGTGCTTACTCATTACAACAAAAAACAATTTTTGACGGCAATAAATAAACTCATTAATAAAGGGTGTTAAAGTCTTTACTGGCATTAATTAAGTGTTATTAGATCCAATGTTGCTTAAGGCTTAAGGAACATATACAAAGAGTGTTAATTGCCGCTAAAGATCATTTTTGATGTAGTCACTTCCTTTTATAAGCTAGTAGAATTTAAGAAAATATAGTAATTAAAGAAAAAAATAAAATAAAAGAGTGTTATTCTCTCAATTTCTTTATGGGCGATTTGTACTTGTAAATATTTTCAAATATAATAAAAGTGATAGAAGGTGTAATAACTTCTAAGCGTGTGAGATTAATAAGGCAAGGATGGTAGAGTACACAAGAATTAGTAATACAAAGACGATAACATAGACATTGTCTATTGGCGTTTACTTTGTTGTATTAAAATTAATATTGGTGATCTCTAACTGAAAGGTTATTTTTTCATTTAATTATTTGAATTCATAAATTATTAATCTTTATAATATGATACACAGATTCTCATCTAACTTAGACATATATTAAACTTTATGCAAAGTGAATTTTCTATGTTGTTAGAGTGATGTACATTTACTTGTATGGAGGATATATGAAAGTAATAGTAACTCCATAATTTTGTTAGAAATAAAGTTATATGACATATATGTTCAATTCCGTGGCTGCAAATTTCTTACATTATGAGTGAACTTTTTTCCCTTTTGCTAATACTCCATCTGTCCCTAATTACTTGTCAACTTTTGAATTGACACCTTATTAAGAAAATAATGATTGACATAGTGATTTTATCATTTTTCTCCTATTAACTATGAAGTGGATGAATTAAAAACTTAAGATTTTCAAAAAGTTCTACCTTTTTCAAAGTAATTAATTGAGGATATATATAATAGGTAAAAAAAATTGTTCTTTTTTTATTTGTCAAAATGGACAAGTAATTAGAAACAACTATAAAAGAAAAAATGGATAAATAATTAGGGACAAAGACAGTATATTATATATGTAGACACCATAAATATGACTCTATATATCATGGTTTTTACATCAATCATTCATATCACACACTTTTATATTTTTGTTTTGTTTTAAGAATTAGCTAGAGTAAGAAATATTGTCTGAATCACATTTAGTTTAATTAATACGACCAAGAAGATCAGATTGCAAATCCCTAGATTGGAATTGGAGAGTTAGTGAAGACTCCCACGTTGGATGAGTATGTGTTACTTGGTCTTTATAAAGTTTTGAATAGTCCTCTCTTCGTGACTTATTTTTTGAAGTTGAATTAGACTTTAGGTCCATTTCTTTATCATTTCTTTTGTTTCACATATTTTGATTTGTTGTACATCTATTTAATAGAATTCTCTCTAGTAATATTAGTATAGGAGAGTAGCCTTTTCTAGGATGCGTTTAGCCTTCAAAATCTTTCTTATTACCCATGAAGTTTGTCTTGGATTAGTATCCCATGTATTCCCCCCTTTGTTTGATTTTTTTATAGCTTTCTTTGGGTATAATCTTGTGCTTAAAAGATTTGGGCTTTTTGGTGATTAAATTATTAATTTATGCTTTAAAACATAGTATAAGTTATAGCTATCCCACATTGTGTTACTAATTGACCTCAAATTGTTCTTTTAACAGATGAAGAATGTGATGAAGATCAAAGAACATGTTGTTGAAGAAATGTGGAGTCACCGGAAAAGAAGATTATATTTTTATTATTGGTGCAGAGACGTTTTTACCTATGCTACAATTTTATTTTTCTCAATTTTTAGGATTTAATAGATGTCGAACATGTATGTTTTATGATATTATGTCGAACATGTATGTTATTTAGATCTTTTGTTGAACATATATGTGTTTTAGATATTATGTTGAACACATATGTTCTTTTTAACAATTATGAAATTTTACGTCAAATTTTGTCTTACCTGTGAAAAGAAATGAAATGATAGTACTTTATGGAACTACGAGAGAAAAATTAAAATTATATAAACTTGCGAAAGGAAACTTGATCATTATAAGTAGGAAAAATCACCCCATATACACATTTAAGAGTCAATATTACATGTTTTAAATCTATTTTAAAAAAATTCTTGCTTATAACAGTTTAATTACGGGTTATAACATATCACTAATTATTTATAAATTAATTAAATTTTACTTTATTAAACAAGTAATTTTTTGTAATTTTATATTATTATTAAATTATTTAAATAAAGAATACCCATAATTATCTCTTACACAATTATAGGGATTTTACATTGATTACACTTCCTTATTTAATGTTATACTCATAACCTCCCATTAGTCAATCCCACCACCCTTCCCCCACACATATCCAACTATACACACTATTACCCCACTTTCACCTTCTTCTCTCCCATTTTTCTCACCTGCCAGCCAACTACACCAACATTCAATCTTTCGTCCAATTTTTTTTTCCAACAAAATTATATCTAAGAAATCCATTGAAACGCCTCAAAAGAGTCTCAGATTGGGTGAAATTGTTGAAAATCCGGCGACGGATGGTTCATCTAAGATGAAGGAGCGACAAAGAGAGAAAAAATAAAGAAAAAAAAGGTCACCCCTGCAAATCAAAAGGGGAAAAAGATGAAGGGGAAAATTGTTGAAACCCCTTCTGATTCCGATTTTGATTTTGTTACTGAAATCAAAAAGAAAAAAAGAAAAAAAATGTAGAAGCTGGAGCATCTTCAAAACCATCAACAAGACGAACAACATAAAGTTATTTTTTTTAACTTTTGGACAATTTTTTTGTGTTTAAGTAGTTGATGATATATAATATCATATGTTTTCTTTCAGGCAGATACCGTTTACATATGAATTACTGATGACCTATTACAATTTCAAGATACTATTTTGAAAATATTAGTGTGTTTCCAAACTGTACATTTATTGGATGAAATCTGTATGAAATCTGATTAATATGTGTATGACTACGCTTAAATGTTTTGATTTTGAAAATTTTATGAATTGTGATATAATAATGGTATACAAATGGTATGAATTACGTTTTAACATTGGTGTGATTGTCTATTAACTGTGTTTATGGTATAAATTATTAAATTGGTATGAAAATGGTATGATTTGTCAAACTACTGATTTTTTCTAAAAAAAATCACATTATGCTTACTTTATATTCTAAACATGTTTTTGGATGAAACGTGTATGAAATTTGATTAATACGTGTATGCCTATGAGTTTAATATTTATTGTTGGATATTGTATGAATTGTGATATAATATTGATATACAAATGGTATAAATTGTGTGATTATATGAATTTATCAATTTTTATACATGTTGTTTGGATAAAACGTGTATGAAATTTTGATTAATATGTGTATGACACTAACTTCAATGAAACACTAACTGTTATTTGTTTTAAATTTATTTATAGTAGGACACCAGTTGAAAACCAAATTAATATTCATGTAAACTTACATTAAATTAAATACTCAAGATACCATAATTACATTTTATAATTATCACTAATATTTACACTATCTTATGTATTAAGCTGGAATAAATTTTATTTTTAACAGTATGCAATCTGTATGATTAATGAATGAACCGTGTATAAAGAATAAACGGTATATTAAACACTAAGTTTATAATGCACTTCGAACCAATTATGTTTCATATCAAAACAAAACATTAATCTAAACGACAAAATAAAATAAAAATTATATATAGTCTAAACAAATAAACAGTCATTAGTTTTGCACAGGATAATTTGAACATGCTTCATGTTGTGGCCAACTTGACAACATCTACTGCAAGTAACTTTAGAGCTTTTGAATTTCACATCAGCAACCCTCTTTCATAAATAATTCATTTCATTTGAAAATCAACATAATTCTCGGTTTCATTAAAAAAATATATCAATTAGTCTAACATTATACAAATCAATTAGAAATATTTTAATTAATATTAACTTTTCATTCCAAAGACAATACAAATTTCATCCATAAAAATCATTATAATAACAACAAAATTATACACACTCGTCATTATTTTTTCATACAAATATCATTCAGACAGTACATTACAAAACAAATTTCATACAAAACATAATATTTCATATTTAATACTCACTTAATACACATTTCATACAACAATCATCATTCATACCAAATTTATACATTTTCATACTCATTTAATACACATTTCATACAAAACGATTATTCATTCAAACTATATACATTTCTCGTCCCAAATAATTAATTATTGTCACCCAACTTTATACAGAAATAACAAAACTAATATAAACTCAACAATTTCACATTTAATACCAATTTAAAACACTTATAATACACTTCGTCAAGAATTCTAAATTTTTTTTACATATTGCTTACACACTTTTCATACATAATTCATTCGACTTATACTATCAAATTCATTATAAAATAAAATAAATTTTCATAAATTCGTCAACATTATAATTAAATTATTTTTACAGAATAATTAGCACACTTTCATACAAATTTCATTTAATTTATTCATAAAATCACATTAAATTTATAATTTCACAAAACAACAAGCATATACAAAATAAACAAATAAACAAAAAAAACACTAAATTTTTTACATTTCACAACAGTAAATGTTGACACCCAATTTTGGACCTCCACAATATAAATTAATCACCGAGCTTCCTCAATTTCAAACGATTTAAAATAATTAGTTTTATAAAAGTTCAAAATAAAATAAAACATATATAGTTTGAAAGTTATTTTAAAATAGTTTGTCACTTTTATAATTTTTAAATAATAATATGTTTTATATAATTATGTATATAATTAGTACATTTTATGAATATTCGAAAATTGTCTCAAAAAAATTTTAGTTTTACTTAAATATTTGGTTAATTAGTTTAGTTAAATAATGGTTTATATTTTGAGCTAATTAGTTTATAATTAAGTTAATTATTTTATTTTCGTTAAAATGAAGAAACTCGTTAATTAATTAATGTTAATTCATTTTATTTAAATTTT
>JAJONQ010036117.1:0-21699 GCA_036250385.1 Solanum microdontum
AGATTTGAGATCATGAATTAGGTGATAATAGGAGTTATAGACATTATATATAATAGAATTTAACCAAAAAAAAAAAAAAACATAATATATAATGAGAATTAAATTCTAGAGTCATGAATAACCACACTAATTGCTTCATAACACTCTCCATATAATCCCCTAATTTTATTTTTAGCTACACCATAAGACCATTAGTGTAAAATATATTTTGCACTGTTGGTGTATAAAAAATTAAAACTATATATATATAAAATAAAAAAAAAAGCCCAATACTTTCCAGAAGTAGCATTTTCATTACAAAAAGATGCATCATGTAAATGTCTGAAACGAACTCCTAACAAAACTAAACAAACAGTAAGAAAAAATACAGTTCTATATATGTTCTCAACTAAAGACATATGTTGACAATATAGCTAAGCATTTGTAGTCATGGACCACAAGATGAAGATCGTGAATGTATAGAGAATAAGGGAATTGGTTCTTGTATAGAGATATTGGACCATCATTCCTTAGGAGTTAGGACCATGGCATCATCTCAAATTTAGGTTGTGGCTAGGGTGTCAAATATGCGGGTTTAGACGAATCAAAATGGATTGAATTAATAAATGGATCCATCTAAAAGTTACTTGGGATGAAATAAGATGGAATAAAAATAGTTTAAAGTGTGGGTCACATAATCTATTTCGTTCAATTTTTACTAACTTTTAATTTCTTCTTTTGTTCTATTATACTCCCTCTATTTCATTTTATGTGGCACCGTTTGACTTGGCACGGTGTTTAAGAAAAAAAATACTTTTGAAACTTGTGGTTTAAAACAATCCTTAAAAATTTGTGTGGTTGAAAATCATTTCATTAAGGGTAAAATGAGTATTTTAAAATTAAATTGTTTCTAATTATAGTAAGGTGACATTCCTTTTTAGACGGACTAAAAAGGAAAAGGTGCCACATAAAATGAGACGGAGGGAATAGTAATTTTTGAGTACCTAAAAACAATTCTTTATTATTGATATATATAACATTTCAAAAAGAAAAAGTAAAAATATTTGAATAGGTTTCTCGTAGGTAAATTTGAACTACATATTAGCCCAACTTTTAGATATAGACAGAATTGGGTCGAAATGAGTTGAATCAATAAATAGTCGAGTCAATATCCTAATTAGAATTGAATAGATTAGGCAAGTCGTATTTTTATAGGATAATTTGTCACTCCTAGTTATGACCATTCTTTCTGAACCAGATTACTTTTTTCCTTTGCAGCGTCAATAATTACAAATAATCCCCGACATATATGTTTTTTCTAGAAAATATTTTCGTGAAAAACTAGTTTTCTTACTTATTTTCTAATGTTCGGTTAGTAAGAAAAAGATATTGTCCCATGGACATTTAGAAATAATTTAGAAAAATACTACAACCCTAGACCCGAAAAAGTGTGCTAACCCAACGCGGGACCTGACCCATGGCATGGCATGGCATTGACTTATTACACTACCTCAATTTGGGACACGATCGTAACCCCAACCCAAGATCTAACCACAACATCGACGTGAGACTCACGACCCGTGTCATGCACTGAGCCTACACCCTGAACGTGGTCGGCTCTCGCGAACCATTTATGAAATCCAAGCAAACCCTTGGCCTGGCTGAATACCTAGCGGAAGATTGACTCAAGCGATTATAGGCTTAAAACATACATTTATCTCAACATAAACCCAATTGGAATGTCTGAAAATAATTAATTGCAAAAATAATATGTAACGACCTGATTTCCATCATTATGGAAAAGCCAATGGGGAAAGAATTGGGGACAGAAAACATTTTCGTAGTAACTTGAGATTTCCTAGCCTAGTCCAGATTTGGACGAAGTCAAAATCAGTTAGGTCTAGAGAAATCTGGTAACAAATGAGATATCTATTAATAAATTTGATTAGATGAATGGATAGCTAAGACGTTAAGGAACCCATACGACTTTACGGAATTGAATTCGGGCAAGTAGAACTCCCAAAATTGATATTGGCGTGAACAGGTAATTTCTGAGTGTTGTTGGTTGAAGGTGTGTTGTGAAATAGGGTCTTGGAATTATTAAAATAGCTTACTTTTTTGTGCAAGCCGCTTAGGCGGGGATTTCTGCCGCCAGGGCAGGGTCGCTGTAGCAGGGTGAGGACCATTGTGGCGGGTCCGACGCGACTTAAGGTCATAAATAAACCCCAAAACGTCTTTATTCTGCACTTTTCAAATTTGAGAGCTAAGGAACGACCCCAGACGAGTTCTTGACCGTTTTTCACCATTCTTGAGGCTAAAGGTAAGGTTTTAACTCCCTGAATCCATTTTTCTATCCGTAGAACGTAGTTTCTTCGATAATTATCATTTGGGAAAGGTTTTGATCTGAAGTTAAGGGTGGAAAACGCCCTAATCTGGGTATGGGGATCAAGGTTTGACCTAGGGTTGATATTATTGATTATGATCAGGGTAATTAGGCCTTGTTTATTGATCCTTGCATTAATTGTATGTTTTTAGACCATGAACAAGCGGGAAGAATCCGAAAAGGGAAGATTCAAGTGCCTTAGGGGGTTCAAGTTTGGATTCGAGGTAGGTGATGGTTGTGATTTCATATTGGTGTGATATATGTTTGTAGTTGCTCACTAAAATGTATGTATGTATGTGAATGTTGCATTATTGATCACCATAATCGTAAATGAGAATAATTGAATAATTTTATGCCATGAATCACCTCTTGTTGTATGATTGTGAGAATATACATTATGATTGTGATTGTGGTTTGTTAAATGGATCGGGTGTTACGTTCCGACAAACTAACTTGGATCGGTTGCCACATTCCAGCATATATATGGGATCGGTTACCACATTTCGACATAAATACGGGATCTGTTGCCACGTTTCGGCATAAATATGGGATCGGTTGCCACGTTCCGGCATAAACATTAGATCGGGCACCACAAACCAGTACACTAACAGTTTGGGTTTGGGTTCCATGAGAGGACCATTGAATTGGGTTCCGTGAGAAGACAATTGAATTGTGTTGTGTATCTACTTGTGATGATTTAGTTCATATTTAATGATGATTGATATTGGAAGACTGTATGTTGCTCTAAATTGATAACCAATGTGTATTATTGAGAATGTGGGATGATACATTGATCATGAAAAGATGATTAATATTATATATGTTCAGTATATGCCTGTTTTATAATGTTGTGGTTACTTGCATGTGTTTCACTTATTAGGATAGCCACGTGATCCTACCAGTACAATGTGGTTGTGTACTGATATTGCACTTGCTTGTTCTTTGTTGAGTACAGGATATCTTCAGGAGGCTATTGATAGACATCAGCTAAGTGACTATTGAGCGTGACCGGATTCAAGGGTGAGCCAATTCTTTCAGGCTGCCATGGATCTCTATTGTTAAAGTCCACTCTTTTCGGACTCAAACTATTTGTTTAAGATGCTTAGTTTTGGGGTTGTACCCCTTGTTCTTAGACTTGTCGTTAGTAGAGTTTTGGTATAATGACTTTAAGGTTCTAGGGGTTATTCTTCCGCATTAGTTTGGTTAGTTGTTTGTTAAAACCTTGGAGTTTATGGGGACTCCATTTTTACAGTCATTTAAACTTGTTTCCATATCTTTAAATGCCTTAGTTTTCATAAAATTTATTTGTTTGGGTTGTAGTAACGGCTCTCCCACCAGAGGGCTAGTGTGGGTGCCACTCACGACGGACTGGGTCGTGACAAAGTTGGTATCAGAGCAAGTAGTTTCTTGGGTAATTATCATTGGGGAAAGATTTTGATCTGAAGTTAATAGTGGAAAAATCTCTAATCTGGGTATGGGGATCAAGGTTTGACCTAAGGTTGATATTATTGATCCGAGTAATTCGGCCTTATTTATTGATTTTTGCGTTAATTGTATATTATTAGACCACGAACAAGTGGGAAGAATCTGAAAAGGAAAGATGCAAGTGCCTTAGGGGTTCAAGCTTGTATTCGAGGTAGGTGATGGTTGTGATTTCATGTTGGTATGATATATGTTTGTAGTTGCTCACTATAATGCATGTATGTATGCAAATGTTACATTATTGATCACCCTAATCGTAAATGAGGATAATTGAATAATTGTATGTCGTGAATCACCTCTTGTTGTATGATTGTGAGAATATACATTGTGATTGTTATTGTGGTTTGTTGAATGGATTGGGTGTTACGTTCCGTCACACTAACTTGGATCGGTTGCCACGTTCCGGCATAAATATGGGATCGGTTTCCACGTTCTGGCATAAACATTGGATCATGTACCACGAACCAGTACACTAACAGTTTGGGTTTGGGTTCCATGAGAGGACAATTGAATTAGGTTCTGTGAGAGGACTATTGAATTGTGTTATGTATCTACTTGTGATGATTTCGTTCGTATCTAATGATGATTAATATTGGAAGACTGTACGTTGCTCTAAATTGATAACCAATGTGTATTATTGAGAACGTGGGATGCTACATTGATCCTGCAAAGATGAATAATATTGTATATGTTCGGTATATGCATGTTTTATAATGTTGTGCTTACTTGTATGTGTTTCACTTATTGGGATAGCAGTGTGATCCTACCAGTACATTGTGGTTGTGTACTGATACTGCAATTGCTTGTTCTTTGTTGAGTACAGGGCATCTTTAGGCGGCTATTGATAGACCTCAACTATCTAACTATTAAGCGTGACCTGATTCAAGGGTGAGTCAGTTCTTTTAAGCTGTCATGGATCTCTATTGTTTAAGTCCACTCTTTTCGGACTCAGTGTTTTTGTTTAAGGTGTTGTTTAGTTTCTAGGTTGTACCCTTTGTTCTTAGACTTGTCGTTAGTAGAGTTTTGGTACAATGACTTTCAAGTTCTAGGGGTTGTTCTTCCGCATTAGTTTGGTTAGTTGTTTGTTAAAACCTTGGAGTTTATGGGGACTTCATTTTTATAGTCATTTAAACCTGTTTTTGTATCTTTAAATGCCTTAGTTTTCATAAAATTTATTTGTTTGGTTGTCGTAATGGTTTTCCCACCAGAGGGTTAGTGTGGGTGTCACTCACGATGGTCTAGGTCATGACAAAGTTGGTATCAATGCCCTAGGTTTGTTGATCTCGTTGTACCAAAACGAGTTTAGTAGAGTCCTGCGGAACGGTACGATGACGTTTATACTTTTCTTCAAGAGGCTATAGGACTTTAGGAAAAACTCACTTCTTTCTACTCCTTCGTGCTATGACTTGAATCCAGTTGGTATCTGAGTGATACAAATTGGTATTTGTCCTCCTTCACTCTATGGTCAAACTAGAGCAACAAAAGTGGTAACACCATCACAAGCAAGAGAGGATGTGTATAGACTACCGACAGTTGAATAGGGTCACCATTCAGAACAAGTATCCATTGCCTCTGATAGATGACCTTTTTGACCAGTTGCAAGGTGCATCAATTTTCTCTAAGATGGATTTAAGGTCTGGTTACCATCAGTTAAAGATTGAGGCGGTTTAGAATTGGGTTCAACAAAGTTCTATGATTGAAATTAGCAGTTTTGTGGGGCTCGCTAGCTTCTATTGTCGCTTGTGATATGAGTTGAGTCCAATTGGTATCTCCCGATTCCAATTGGTATCTCAACGAAGTGAACTAGACGTCGTAGTCCCGACTGAAGGGATACAAGCAAGTTAATTGGAACTGAGAAGGTTCCAATTGGTATCTGGCTTTAGGGGTCATATAAGTCATAGATGATCAGTAATGGTCATCTATGGAATGAACTAATTTAAGAATTTGGACTTGTCTGCAAGTTTTAACTGCTTGAGTGTCGTGAAACTTCTTGTGAAAAGAAAGTCATCACGAGATTAGGTGCAAGGGTCTAGATAAATTACGATGTAGTTCGTAAGCGAGAAATCTGGACGTGCGTTGCGACCAACTGATAACCGTGTGAGAGTCTGGGTGTATCCTGGGGATATGTGTGTGGTAGTGTTGAACTCGTTGGGTTGACCGGAGGGTAGACAATGATTGTCTTAGCTAAAGGGATTTTCTTAAATGCCTAGTTATAGCCGGGGAATCTAAGGGAAATGGTAATGCAAATAGAGGAGTAGTGTAGCCAGGTGAGGAGGTTGCCCGTCAAGATGACAGAGCTCAATTTTATGTCTTTTCGGGCAAGACTGAGTTTGAGGGTGTGATGCAGTGGTCACAAGTTATACTCTTGTTTATGCCTGGATGGCTATTGTTTTGTTTGATCCGGGTTCTACTTATTCGTATGTGTCTGTTCAATTATCTTGGGATTTGATGTGGTTTGTGATATACTTGATGCCCCCATCCATGTTTCTACCCCAGTTGAAGAGTCAGTCGTAGTCGCCCATATGTATCGTGTTGTTCTATTGTAGTTATGGACTTTCAGATTTGGGTAGATTTGGTTATGCTGGATATGACTTACTTGATATAATCTTAGGCATGACTTGGTTGTTCCCCTATTATAACGGGCTTAATTGTAAAACTAAGTATGTAACTCTAGAGATTCCCAGTAGGGAAAGATTAAAGTATGAAGGGGTGTACAAGACTAAGTTAGCTAAAATCATATCCTCCTTTCGGGCTAGGAAACTAGTAGGGTAGGGTTGTTTGGCTTATTTGTCTCATGTTTGGGATGTTGAGGTTGAGTCTCCCTCTATTGAGTTTGTTCCTGTGGTATCTGAGTTTTAAGGAAGTGTTTCCTACGGATTTGCCTGGTATGCCACCATATAGAGATATAGATTTTTGCATTGACTTGGAAACTGACACTTGCCCCATTTTCATCCCTCTGTATCGTATGGCTCCAGCAGAATTAAGAGAACTTAAGGCTCAAATCCAAGAGCTTCTTGATAAAGGGTCCATCCGTCCTAGTGTTTCCAAATGGGGTGCTCCTGTCTTGTTTGTTAAGAAGAAGAAGGGTAGTATGAGGACTAATGATTTTATCTTAATCCATAAGGGAGTGGATTAATACCAGAATGACAAGCTTATGGATAAAGAAAGTTCTATTGAGTATACTTGGGTGAAGGAAATTGAAGTATTTAGTAAGAAGGTGTGTATGAAATGGGGTTAGTCCTTTGAATTTGATGAGTTTACCTGAGTTTGAGGTGTCGTGTTGATGAAAAAGGTTGACTTTGTAGTGATAGTCAAGTCTGACGGAGCGTAATGGCAATAAGAGTTCGTGATGGATTGTGACAGGATGCAACTATATAATAAGATTGTTGGTTAAGTGAATTTTGTATAGTAATTACGACTTGTGAGTATCCAAGGTCGTGGATTTCTAATACTTGGTGTGTAACATAGTTGTATGGAAAATTATAAGTGATGGTAGGACACCACTCGAATAGAATGTTAAAGAACTAGAGTTATAATGAAGGAAAATATAGTAGAATGTAGTACAGCCTTTAGAGAGAAGCTAGAGCAAGAATATTTTATTTGATTGCAAAGGCTAAAGAGATATCATTAGAGGGGTAGATAATTGGGTTTAGAGACGCATGATTTCATTTGTTTTGTTGTGGCTATGGTAATAGTGTCACGGATCCATCAGGTTGGTCAAAAACTATCGAAAAAGACTTGAGAAAGGAGTGTGCGGACATTAGCTTGAGTGTGATGACAAGTTGTTGGTTTTGTTTTTGAGTCTAGTAATAAGTATGATTGAAATTTTAGCAAAATGTATGGTAAGATCGATGGAGATGCGATCAATGATAAATGGAGATCCATGAATTCATAAAAATCTTCAAGGTACAAGATAATGTTGATAGAGAAATGGATTGTGTTATATGGTGGAAATTACAATTCAGATTTTTCATTGTGAGTCTACATTTGTGGTGATGTATTTTGTCAAGGTATGAATTGGCAAGGTGATAAATGATCAATTGTACCAGGTATTGAGCATTTGTAAGGACTTACACCTGGGTTGAATTGTAAAGTCTATTACTATTATTGTTAAGTACCTATGAAAGGTTTCATTTAAAAAGTGTTGGGTTATAATAAGGTAAGTCGTCTGAATGTTATGATGGTTGTTAGTATTGTGAGTATGGTTCACTAGCTATGCTTTCATGCGTTTTCACTTTTGTGAGTGGATCAGGGGTACCAAATCCTGCGATGTTCTCTTGGTTGAGTGGGAAGATTTGGTTATTTTGAATGACATAATTGGTGTTGTCTTGGAGTTGTTAAAGTACTTTAGTGGTTCTACATGTACCACCTTGCTTATGAGAATTTATAGAAGAGCTACCATGCGTATTTGTGGTTGTCTGGCAATCTTAATATTCTTCTAGTCGTCGAGGTCATGTATCGATTATGTGTGGTTGAATGTGGGGATCATTAGGTACAATTCTATTGTTCTTAAGAGGTAATCTAAAATTACTAAATCTAGCATTTTGATAGTGTTGTTGGAGGGATTGTATGCTTGGACATATCCCTCGATGAGTATCTGATTTCTAAAAATCAAATTTGTTATAACTTAAGCTCATGGAAATTTATGTTGTAAGATGGAGATATTGTTAAGAACTATGATTGTTTGGGTATTATGAGTGTGTGTTGGTTGATTCAAGTTCACTTCTATTTGTAGCGAGTATTGAGTTGGAATTTTATCATGCTTAAGTGCTAAAGGATTCGTCTGGATGATTGTGTCAAGGTCCTTGATAACATGTTGTAGACGTATGTACGATCAACTTTAGTGGTTGTTGGGAATCGCTTTTATTGTAGTTAAGTGTGCATACAACAATAATTTTCACTCAAGCATTGTGATGACTTCATTGGACATTGCATGGGAGGATGTGTAGGTATTCAATTGGTTGGTTTGGGGATGAAGATATTATCATAAAGTGAGACTCAGTTTTATTAAACAAGACCTTCTGTATGAGGAAGAACCAGTTAAAATTCTTGATCGCGATGTCCGGAAGCTAAGGACATGCGAGACAAGTATGCCCAGTAATTCAACGTTCAGATACTACTCTACCATTACTTTAGCCAGTTTTTCCTAGTTGATCACTCGAGGAAAAGTGATGGGTAAATTGGTATCTATTGTAATGACTTGAATTCCGTCCTTATGGAAAAGCCAATGGGAAAGAATTGGGGCCAGAAAACTTTTTTGTAGTAACTTGAGATTTCCTAGCCTAGTCCAGATTTGGATGAAATTGGAGTCAGTGAGGTGTAGAAAAATTTGGTAACAAATGAGATATCTATTAATAAATTTGATTACATGAATAAATAGCTAAGACGTTAAGGAACCCGTACGACTTTACATAATTTAATTCGGGCGATTAGAACTCTCGAAACTGATCTTGGCGTGAACGGATAATTTCTGAGTGTCTTTGGCTGAAGGTGTGTTGTGAAATAGGGTCTTGGAATTATTAAAATAGCTCATTGTTTCGTCCAAGCCGCTTTGGCAGGGATTTCTGCCACCAGGGCGGGGCCGTTGTAGCGGGGTGAGGACCGTTGTGGCGGGTCCAACGCGACTTAAGGTCGTAAATAAACCCCAAAACGTCTTTATTCTGCACTTTTCGACTTTGAGAGCTAAGGAACGACCCCAGATGAGTTCTTGACCGTTTTTCTCCATTCTTGAGGCTAAAGGTAAGGTTTTAACTCCCCGAATCTATTTTTCGATCCGTAGAACGTAGTTTCTTCGGTAATTATCATTAGGGAAAGATTTTCATCTGAAGTTAATGGTGGAAAAATCCCTAATCTAGGTATAGGGATCAAGGTTTGACCTAGGGTTGATATTATTAATTATGATCCGGGCAATTAGGCCTCGTTTATTGATCCTTGCGTTAATTGTATGTTTTTAGACCACGAATAAGCGGGAAGAATCCGGAAAGGGAAGATTCAAGTGCCTTAGGAGGTTCAAGCTTGGATTCGAAGTAGGTGATGGTTTTGATTTCATGTTGGTGTGATATATGTTTGTAGTTGCTCACTATAATGCATGTGTGTATGCGAATATTGCATTATTGATCAACCTAATCGTAAATGAGAATAATTGAATAATTGTATGCCATGAATCACCGCTTGTTGTATGATTGTGAGAATATACATTATGATTTGTTGAATAGATCGGGTGTTATGTTGCGACACACTAACTTGGATCGGTTGCCACGTTCCGGCATAAATATGGGATCGGTTGCCACGTTCCGACATAAACATTAGATCGGGTACCAACTAACAGTTTGGGTTTGGGTTCCATGAGAGGACCATTGAATTGGGTTCCGTGAGAGTATCATTGAATTGTGTTATGTATCTATTTGTGATGATTTCGTTTATATCTAATGATGATTGATATTGGAAGACTGTATGTTGCTCTAAATTGATAACCAATGTGTATTATTGAGAACGTGGGATGCTACATTGATCCTGCAAAGATGAATAATATTGTATATGTTCGGTATATGCATGTTTTATAATGTTATGGTTACTTGCATGTGTTTCACTTATTGGGATAGCAGCGTGATCCTACCAGTACACTGTGGTTGTGTACTGATACTGCAATTGCTTATTCTTTGTTAAGTACAGGGCATCTTTAGGCGGCTATTGATAGACCTCAGCTAAGTGACTATTGAGTGTGACCGGATTCAAGGGCGAGCCAGTTCTTTTAGGCTGCCATGGATCTCTATTGTTTAAGTCCACTCTTTTCGGACTCAAACTATTTGTTTAAGGTGTTGTTTAGTTTCGGGATTGTACCCTTTGTTCTTAGACTTGTCGTTAGTAGAGTTTTGGTACAATGACTTTCAGGTTCTAGGGGTTGTTCTTCCGCATTAGTTTGGTTAGTTGTTTGTTAAAACCTTGGAGTTAATGGGGACTTCATTTTTATAGTCATTTAAACCTGTTTCCGTATCTTTAAATGCCTTAGTTTTCGTAAAATTTGTTTGTTTGGTTGTAGTAATGGTTCTCCCACCAGAGGGTTAGTGTGAGTGTCACTTACAACGGTCTGGGTCGTGACATAATAAAACTTTGCAAAACAATCTTTAAAGGAAATAAAGTACTGAGTAACTTCTCAACTCTAACTATCTATGAAGTCTCTATAGTTCAACATGGATGTTGGGACAAGACCCACAACACCCTGAAAGGACTAAACTAAAAGGGAAATGGGGAATCCTTTCGAATGCAAGGAGGCTCACCAAAGCTAAGTGGAGTGTCAAATGATCTCAACGAAGCGCCTATTGATAATCCTGAACACTGTATCTGCATCATAAAAGATGTTGGTCAAATGACATCAGTACATTTGAATGTATGAGTATGTAATATATCCAAGGTGAAATAACTGAACGAAAGGACTATAATATGTATAACATAAACTCAACTAAATGTAAAGAATCAAAGGAATGAAACGATTTAACTTTGCAAAATACTTTCTCATCCTCTGGACTTTAACATAAGAAGTGATACATAAAAATACACTTTAACTCTATTGGGAGATTCTCTAATCGACAACCATCACTATGAGCTAAGTGATGGCTTAATGTCTTGTCCACACTGCCAGAACTGTCCCATATCGTGTCGTGATATAGAACACCTCAACTAAGTGGATCCACTAAGCTCTGCCCGAAGGCACTAAAGATTCATCTAAAAAGTATGATCTTGTACTTATGTTGGCAAGACATGGTTTATGGGGTAGTGAGTTGTCTGAACTCTCCCCCATATCAGTGCTCAATACTACTCCCAATAATATATATGCTCTTGCTCAAATTTTCTCTGGTTTGAGATAATTGCTCAAACTATCCTCTTAAAAGAGATAACTGCTCTGAACTGTCTCAGAAACTCATTGTTCATTTAGAAAAAAATCTCTTTGCTCAATGTAAAAATACATTCTGGCTTGAGATAATTACTCAAAAAGGGCCTCTTTAAGCTCTATACTTAATCTTTCTAAAACTCTTTCACAAAAAAAATCTATTCTTTTTCATGTAAAAATGAAACATTTGGGAAATACTTAGTTTCCTTAAACTCTTTCTCAAACAACTCTTTACTTCCTCAAAACTCAGTTTAAACAATAATGGTTTGTTTAAAGAATTCTCAATAAGAATTCACTGAATACTCAAAATAGGGTTCATGCTAAAAAATAGTCATGGAAAATCAACTCAATAATCACAATTCACATTGTATGACAATTTAATGATTAGGATTAGGAATATGAATTCAATAATCAACAACTTAAGAATTAAGAACTCAATGTCAACTCATCTCAAGAATACTGAAATCTAAGGATAGAACCCTAGATTACTCGTTTACTGATTTGAAAGTAGATGCAGGGCGTGAGGACGAACTAGTCCAACACTATGATCGCCTTACATACTTGAAAGAACGAAGTTCTTTAGTGAAATGAAATAAACTTGAAGTTCCGTTGAACCCTAGTGTTTTTCCTCTAAGAATCTTGATGTAATGTCTTGAAGTGCTAATGAACGTAACAAAATTGATCAGCACTTTCTAATCCCTTAATTTGGTGTGAAATGGCGTAGTTTAGGCTTAGATTAGGGGTTAAAATGACATAATTTAAGTAGCAAACGCATAGGGGAAACACCAAAATGATCCCAACTTATAAAACTGAAAAGGTGCCTAAAACGGGCAGTTTCACAAGCTATCTAATGCTTCACGGCCCATCTAGTGGGTCGTCAAGTTGCACCTGCCCGACAAGGCATCACTAAAACAGGCATAAGTTTTTCCTCCAAACATGAAATGAGGCAAACTTGGCGACGCTGGAAAGAGGACTCAATGACCTTTAATTTAATAGGTCATAGGACACCTAATACATTTTGTCCTAAGAGATATTAATGTTTGAAGTTAACTCATAACTCAAAATCTGATGGGTGACTTGTACGGACCACTAAACGGATCGTACAAGTCACCACGGGCCGTTTAGTGGCTCGTCTAGGTGACCTTCACCTTGGCTTCCTTGGGTATTCCTTCACGATACCCAAGACGGGTTGTGGTCCCTAAGTGGGCAGTCTAAGGTCTCATGAAGGGTTCAAGGTCCATTTTGGATTCGTGAACTTGCCCGTTTGCCCTTTTTAGCTATTTTTCGAAGTCTGAGGTGCTACAACCTGAGACCCATACTCGAGATTGAGATCCAACACCAACATAACTTGTTTCCTAAGACATGATACCAAAGTCGAGCTTGAAATCTTTACCCAAACTCGAGACACAACACTAACCCCAATCATGGACTCAACCCAAATTGAGATCGAGACTCCCACCTTGAAACTCAACCACAAGCCTAACAAGCACATAATACAATATATCTAAGTGTTTCACTAGTCAAAGATATTATAGTAAAGTATCGTATCCACGTGGATTGGTTTTAGTAAAAATTAAATATAATTTCTTTCAGTATTATCCATAGAGTCAAATCTTGACACTTCTGTGGTAAATTCACTATGTTGAAAAATGTAAATTATTTTAGCACTAACTAGACAACAAAACTTAAGAGAAATATCAAAATTCGATTATCAATTAAAAAATTAGGGACACAGAGAATATATTATATAGTTTAAGCTTCACAAATAAATAGTTATGCTTCTTACGAATACAAAAGTTGGTTACTATTTCTATCAATAAGTACAACTCTTCTTTCCAATGAATTTGACTTCAAATAGACTAGTAATGTAAACAAAGTAAATATGTGGATAGATATACCATAAAGGCTAGTTCTAGGAAAACTTCTTGTTAATACTTTCCAACTCCAATCACCAACAATAATTATCTATCTCTTTCAACTTCATGAGATTACCAAACATGAATTGTACTAAAAGATGAAAAGATGATAATCAAGGCATTTTTTCGATTAAAATGCAAAAGAATAACAAACTTTTTAAAACCAATATGAATGGAAATTCACCGTTCTATGTATCCAAACAAAAGCATGATTCAATAGTAGCAACCCTACATCATATTGTCCTTGCCCTATTTAGAATTTAATCTATAGAAATAGACAAGTTCATAAAAATATAGAAAAAACTAAAGACATTACAAATATCTTTTAATCCCAACTTCCATTTTGAATTGGAGTCGTGTACTCTTCTTTGTTTTTCGTTCTTCGTTCTTCGGTCTTCGTTCTTGTTCTTGCGCCTTATGATTTAGCCGCCTTCCCAGTGATACCCTAAAATTTGGGAGTAGTTCTTATTATAAATCATGGGGTCTTCCTCTTTAAAATTTCAAAAATATCCTTTATTTAGACTTATTTCATCAAGCTCCGCACGACCGAATCACTTCGTGTAATCGACTGCGCAAGGCTCCCAACTCCCATTCTTTCTTTCCCACGCGATTGAAACTTGATGATGCGCGATTGCATAGGGCTTTTCACTCCAATAAAGTGTAATTTTCTCCATCTTTTGATTCGCTTAGCTCTAATTTCCGGCATAACTTCACTTGACACATTTAACAAAGAAAATAGTAATACCTATAAGACCAAAATAAATCAAGATCATTTTAAGAATACCCAATGAACTCAAGACTTTTACTCTCATCAAATATCCCTACACTTGAACTTTTTCTCATCCAGAGTAAATTAAAATTATAACATAAACACCCCTAAAGCTTGATGCACAATTATTAAAAACACGAATCAATTCAAATCATGTCCATAGGTGCACAATACACTCCTCATAATATGGCTACTCATTGACACCCAATATTAAAGCATGTATCAATCTTTGAACAAATTCACAAGAGAGAAGATGCAAACACTCTTAGTAAATAGAATTAGCAGATGCGTCTCAAACAAATTGATTATAATCACTCAGACTCATAAAGAAGTACCTCATACTTTTAAGAAATACCATAATCTTGGCAATCGAGTTGCTTTCCACTAACATAGGACCTCTCAAGTTGGGATCATGCAGGACTTGCATTGATTGTAATGTAGGGCACAGAATTTGGTGAAGTGACAAAGTCAATTATTTCACACTTTCTTGTACATTATATACATTAAGTCTATTTCATCACCCAACAAACCTACAACACTATTTTATTTTATTTTCAATTTCACCTTCTTATGAATATGATCACAACTTTGCTTCTCAAGATGATACTTGCTCAATTATTATCCATTTTTATTTTTTATTTTAAAAATTAAACGTCATGTTAAAAATTATTATTATTTTGCAAACACCACTCACTTAACCAAGTCTTCCACACAACATACTTTTTAATTCTTTCAAGGAGACTCAAGGATATTTACCGTACAGGAAACAAGGTTGTAGGAATAAGTAGGTTTACAAAGAAAATTGGATTATGATAAGGCTCTGAATGGTTAACTAAGAATGAGTTGGGTATATAGGCTAAACAAGAGTAACAAAGAAAGCCTACAATTATTTCCTTCCCAGAGAGAGTCTTAATATTTCGCCTCAAGTACTACCAAATCCAGTTCTAGATCCTTCAAAACATGAGTACTATACAAAATGTACAAACCAAAACGATGTTCAAAGATTGATATAATCAAACTTTAAGAGCTAACAAGTGCATTTAGTTTTGAAAAATTGAGCAATACAACCTTTAGATAGGAAATAATCAACCCCGTCGCTAACACTTATTCAACTACTACGACTTGATTTAAATTCTAAAAAAAATATTTCAAAATAAACTACGAAGATTGTAAAGATCCGACAAGAAACCCATACAAGTACAAGAAATAAGTTAACCTAAAAACAAAGAAAACAATATTAACCTAAAAATAAATATAAATTTTTTCTTTGTTTTTTTTCAAATGAACCTAAATAAAAAAAAAATTGATAGCATATGTGTACAAATAATTTCCCACACCCATACTTAAATTATGGCATATCCCCATGACATAAAAATATATTAATAGTAAAGAAAACTTTTCCTGAAACTCCTCCTTCTTTGTCAGATGCGGTATCAGGATCCATTTTTTTCTTTTGATTTGAATAAGATGAAGTCAAAAGTAGAAGGTCTTTTAATAGAGAAATGAGGAAAATAGATGTTAGGATTTGAGAGGTTTAGGAGAAAAGTTAAAAGAAAGAAAGAAAAGAAAAAGAAGAGAAAGGGAAGAAAACTTATGGGTGTTAAAATTTCTATATTAATTAATTTATTTTTTTGATTAAATAAACAAAAAATGATCAATTTTTTTCCTATGTGAAGTACCCTTTAGCCCCGCGACCGCGCGGTGAGTACCACAAAACATTCTGTGCGAAAAGTTCCACGCGCCACATATCGAGTTGTTCGACCGCGCAACTAGGTAATGACCATGTTACATTTTCCTTTCCTCGCGTTATTGCCCTTGCGACAATGCACCTTTTTTGTTAAAGAAAAACAAATCTTACCCATCAAGTTGCCTCTCGAGAAGCACATGATTTAACGTTATGGCACGACGTAAAAAGTGATTATTGGACTTATAGAATGATTATGTTATACTATTGTTTTTCAAATCCTCCACAAACATATTACTTTTGAATGGTGGTCGTTTACCTTGAAGCTTTCAGTACCTTGAGTGTTTGAAATTGATATTGACTCATAGGGACTAACATTCTTAACCACGCATGGTCCCGTCCATCTTGACTTGAATTTTTTGGAGAATAGATGCAGTCTTCTTCTGTAGAGTAATACCTTGTCTCCTTCCTTAAATTATTTTATCGTGATGAGATGATCATGTCACACCTTTGATTTCTCCTTGAATATCCTTGAACTTTCATATGTGTCTCGTCTAAACTCCAACTCATTCATCTACCAAAGTCTATTCTCACCTACAAGATACACTAAATTAATTATTGGAAAACTATCATGTTCTAGAAATGTTCTGGTGTGGAGATAGCACTTTGAGCTCTAGACTTGGTTTCTTTGCCTTCTTCTGCTTTTCTTCTTTAATGTCCTCTATTTTGTCAGATTTAAGTACTTTTGTTACATCTTTAATCTGTAAATCTTTTTCCTTTGTAATACAGGATTAGGCTATGCATCTTTTCAAAGAGTCCCCAACCAACTTGTCATTTTTGTATTCTTCATCTTGGTCATTCAAAATATCTACTCTGAAACATGAGTAGTCATTTTCCTCATTTATGGTAAATTTCATCATCTTCTTCATGTTGAATATCACTTTTTCATCACCAACTCTTAGCATAAGTTGTCCTTTTAGAAATATCAAGAATTGCTCTCTCCGTGGCTAAGAATGGCATCCCAAAAATTAGGGGAACCTCCTTGTTCTCTTGCATATCCATCACAATAAAATTCACTAGAAATATAAATTTATCAATTCGAACAAAGACATGTTCTACAATACCTTCAGAATGATGGTACATTGGAATTCACTTTATTACCCTAGTTCTCCTTTTAATTTCTTATAAATGGACAACAACATAAGATCGATTGAGGCATCTGAATCACTTAATGATTTCTCGAATCGAGCACTTTCTATTTCACAAAGAATGGTGAAAGATAACGACAATTATGAGGTAACTTATTCTAAAGAATAACACTATAATAAGCATTCAACTTTTACAACAGATGTTTCCTCTAATTTTTTCTTGCTAGACAAAATCTTCTTCAAAAATTTAACTTATGCAAGCATCTGAGTGATCTGCTTAGTGAAAGAAACATTCACATAGAGTAGCTTCAGCATCTCTAAGAATTTACTGAATCACTTGTCAAGCTTCTCTCAATTCATCTTCTGAGAAAAAGGCAATGCAAGCATGTGTTTAGAATCAATTTTCAGTACTGATTTTTCTTTTCCTTTTTGAATTTCGCTGGACTCCCCTACTATCTTTTTACTTCTTTGTATACCATTTTAGCTCTTTTTTACTTCACAAGTTTTGCTTTATTATCCTTCAATATTTTTCCAGTTCACAAAGTCACAACCTCCAATTCCTTAGGGTTCTTCTCTATATCACTTGAAATAGTTTCAAGGTGTCTCTCAGATATCTAATTAGCAATCTGTCCAATCTGCTTTTGTAAATTTTGAATAGAAGCATCTTGAATTTCAAACCTCTTATCAACCTTTTTTAATAAAAGTTTCATAAGATCTTCCAGAGTGATTGGTTGTCCTATTGTCTTTTCTGATTTTGGTATCCCTAAGGTGATTGACCTCTAGAGCTATTTTGTTGTTATTCATTCAAACTACCATTTGGTCAGCTCCATGAAAATTCTAGCTACTTATGACCCATAAAATTGAAGTTGTTGTCTCCCTGATAGTTTTCTCTATTATATTTACCAATGGCATTCATCTTTTTTTATTCCCGTATCCCTTGTTTATATTCATGAGGTGGATGTCCATTCCCAAAAAATTCACATATAATCGGCAGTGTCATCTAAGCTTAAGCTACAGTCAATCGTTTCACTTTGACAATAGTTGCAACTTTGGCATGTAATGTAGTGTAAGCATCGACTTAGTGTATCCTAACTATTTTATTTTTTATTGAAGTGTCTGCAGCCCATTGATTTAGCATCCTCCGCCAACTCATTCAGAATTTCAACAGCTTCTTATGATGTTTTCTTCATAATTTGACCCCACCCCCACCCCCCAACTGCAATATTCAATATTCTTTGATATGTTGGTATCAATCCATCCAAAAAAATAAGTCAATTGTATCTGAGGTTCAATCCCACTGTGTGAAATTGTCTCAATAATTCCTTTAACCTTTCTCATGCTTCAAATACGGTCTTTGTATCTAACTGTGTGAAATTGCTAATTTCTTTTTGCATCTTTATTGTCTTAGCCACTAAGAAGAACTTATTCAAAGTTTCATATATGTTCTAGTTCTGATTGATCTTGATGGTAAACTCCTCAATCATATTTATTTTTTTTAAACTGGTAAGGTTGAAAAGGTTGAACTCCTCAATTATATTTTCGCATCATCTTTCAGAGAAAATGAAAATGCCCTTGAATATATTGTGTCATTTGATGCCCCATAATAGTGAAATGTATTTATGATTTCGTCAAAGTCTATCAAATGACCATTCAAGTCTTTATTTTGCTTTCCTCTGAAAACATAGTTGTTCTGGATTGCTTGGAGAATACTAAGCTTGATCTTAAAGTTGTTGGCTACAATAAGAGGACATCTCACACTAGATTGCATCCCATTGTAGTTTGTCTTCGCATAATCTCCCAACAATATCCTTGTCTGATCACTATTTTGGTCCATTTTGTCCTCAATATCAGTAGGAGAGCGATTGTTCCTCTGATTATCAACCCCCTGGTGTTTAGCATTATCTTGCACTCCAGGTGGGTGATTTGGATTAACAAGGTTGAGTGATACATTCGAAGTTATGTTTCCAATCTTATTAGTCATTGTATTTTGACATTAGACTATCCTGAAATCCTCTCTACAAGTTCCTTCTTAAGTAACGTAACGTTTTTTCAACTCTAGGTTGTATTCGATGATTTCTTTTGAGGTAGATCCTGCCATACACTAGAGTTGTGGTTGCCTATGATAATAACGAACTTGAGATGTTAACAAAAAAAAAACTTGAATTAATACACAAAAAAACTACTTGTTGTCAATCCCCGGCAACGGGGCCAAAATTTGTTAAGCGCATGATAAAATATATCTAACGGCTTCACTAGTCAAAGATAGTATAGTAAAGTATCGTATACACAGGGATAGATTTTAGTAGAAATTAAATATAATTTCTTTTTTTATTATTGAGTGAGTCGAATCTTGAGAATTGTGTTGTAAAATCTCTATGTTGAAAATTGTAAATTATTTTAGCACTGATTAGGCAACAAAAGGTGAGAGAAATATCAAAATTTGATAATCAATTAAAATAATTAGGAACATAGGCAATATGATGGCAAGGTTGCAAATATAAGGATATGATATAGTTCAAGATTCACAAATAAATATTATTACTTCTTACGAATACAAAAGTTGGTTACTATTTCTATCAATAAGTAAAACTCTTCCTTCAAAGAAATTGGACTTCCAATAGACAAGTAATGTAAATAAAGTAAACATATGCACATATGTACAGGAAAGCTAGTCCATGGAAAGCTTCTTGCGAATACTTTCTAACTCCAATCATAAACAACAATTCTCAATCTCTTTCGATTATTTCATGAACCTATCAATCAAGAATTGAACCGTAAGAATGAAAAGATATAATCAAGGCATTTTTTCGATTAAAATGTAAACGAATAACTAACTTTTTAATACCAATATGAATAGCAATTCACGGTTCTATGCATCCAAACAAAAGCATAATCCAATAGTAGCAACTCTACATCATATTATCCTTGCCCCCTTTAGAATTTACTCCATAAAAATAGACAAGTTCACAAAAATATAGGAAAAACTAGAAGACATTACAAAAAAATCTTAAACCCAACTTCTATTTTGGATTAGAGTCGTACCCTTCTTCGTTCTTTCTTCTTGTTCTTGCTCCTTCTGATTTAGCCACCTTCTAGTGATACCCTATAATTTGGGACCAGTTCTCCTTATAAAACATGGGGTCATCCTCTTTACAATCTCAAAAAATTCCTTTATTTAGACTTATTTTGTTGAGCTTCTTGCAGCTGGAGTCACTTCGCGCAGCCGGCTGCACAGGGCTGCCAACTCCCAACTCCCATTCTTTCTTGCCCGCACGGTTTAAACTTGATGATGCTCGATTGCATGGATCTTTTCGCTCCAATAAAGTGTAACTCTCTCCATCTTCTAATTCGCTTAGCTCTAATTTCCCGACCTAACTTCACCTGACACATTTAGCAAAGAAATTAGTAATACCTGCACTCTATAAGACCAAAATAAATCAAGATCATTTCAAAAAGACCCAATAAACTTAAGACTTTTACTCTCATTTGAGCATGATATCTCGACCTCGAGACTCAATCCCAACTTGACCCCTACTTAAGACCGTACATCGACCCAACCCTAACCCCAACCTTAAGACCTAATCCCGATATCGAGACCTGACCAGACTTGACCCCAAGACCCAACCCCAACTCTAGACCCTAAGACTTATACCCTGACTCGAGATCCGACCTTGACACCAATATATCGGTAACTTGATTGAGTTTAGCATGGGATTAGAGATCTGGTCCTTTATTAATTCGGGGTTGACTCATAGGTTAGGGTCAGGGTTATGTTATGGTTTAGGGTTGGATTACGGGCTAGGATCGAGTCTCAGGTCGGCGGAGGATCTCGATCAGGTGTCAAATCCTAAATTGAGGTTGATCTTGAGTCGAGTCGAAAGTCAAGGTGGATGTTAGATTGGGAGATCATGGGATGAGTCCCGAGTCGGTCGGCAGGGTGGGATGAGTTGCTTTATGAGGTGGTAAGTTGAGGGACTAAGGGTCCAGGTGTTTGGGTGGATTAAATTGAAAGAGAGGGGGAGGTTGAAAGAGAATTTAGGAAAATATATTTCCTACTTTTAAATTAAACACAACCTCAAGGTTTACACCAGATTAAATTATTTTACCGTGGTTATATGATATGTCAATAACAATATATAATGAATAATCATGGATTCAAGGTAAGTGATTAACGCATACCATGTCGTCATATAAATCTTGTATGATATATATGTATGTATGTTATAGACATTTCCTCAAAGAGTTTATAGTGGATTAGTGATACCATTTATATACGTGACCATGCATTAAAAAAAGAGATATTTTATTTCCATATATTGGAACGCCATATTTAAATTAAAAATCGGTTGTAATAAATTACATTACATAAAAGATTAAATTATTTTATATATATGTAAATATAATACATATTAAATCTTTTCGACTTTTATTGTATATTTATCTTTTTATA
>JAJONQ010036118.1:0-19177 GCA_036250385.1 Solanum microdontum
GATGAAGACTTGGTGAGTCCTCATATATTCGAGGACAATACCCCATATGTTTTTTTTATGTCTTTTTAGTATTGTTTAAGTTGTGTATGGGATTAGTCCCGAATTTTGTACTCTAAAGTATTAGATGGTTTTGAGACATCATGTATAATGTCTAGAAAGTCTTCCACTTGCTATTATTTTATTTAATGAAATGTTTTCCTGGTAAAGAAAGTTTTTAATTCCTTATGGTTTTTGTGTCTATGCGATGAATGAATGCTAAGAGGCTTGTATTAGACCTCTTCGAGGTCGAGTACGCCGGTTACGACTAGGGGGTGTCTCCCGGGTTGTGACATGCAGCCCTAGTAAGCAGACGCCTCAATCGTCCTCCCATCTATATTATCTACTCACTCATTTGACTATTTCCCCTCACCGCTAGACTTGTTTCCTAGCTTCTCGTTGTAATGACCTGATCGGTAATTTTTAGAAAGTTTCATAAATTTACCATTTTACCCCTCCCAATATTGACCCCGAGTCTTTTACGATTGAGTTTAAAAAGTTGATTTTTGAATTTAAGTTAAAAGATGAGATTTGCGATCATGATGGTTAACTTTGATGAGTTGAATGACCTTACTCATCGCGATAGCTTCACTTTGGGTCGCGACCACGATGAGCAAATTAGACCTGGGCAGAATGCTTTCCAAAAATGGGGTTTCAGTCCCATTTCACCATTTTTGAGTTTAGGGAGCTTTGAGAAGGCAATTTTGACAAGATTTTCAAGGGAAACATTTTGGGTAATGATTTTTAACAATAAATCTTTAATTACCCATTATTATCATTGAATTTATGAGTTTAAATCAAGATTTTGGGTTGGTATATTGGGGGTTCTTCATGAACTTAAGTTTAGAAGTAAAAGTGAGTTTATGAACTAATTTTAAGCCCATTTTCAAAATGATTTTCCCTAATGAGTTCCTAAAGCCTTGAGTAATGTTTTCAAGTATGGTTTTACAGATTCAAACCTCCATTTTAATATTGGATTTTGAGTTGTTTGACCCATTTCTCTATATAATCATTGTGGGAAGTGTTGTTTCCGATGGGTGATTGTGAATACTTGTTTATTTTGGATTATTTAGCTTTAGAAGTCATTTGGAAGGGGAAGGCTCAACTTTTCGAGTGGTTTTTCTTTGAATTAAGGCAAGTGACTTCCTAAGTCTTGTATTCTAGTTGAATTTGTATACTTCCTTTGTTGCTTGTGATTGAGAGTAATACGGATGAGATGATGGTTTAAATTGTCCACTTGTTACATCTAAATAAATAAAAAGGGGTTGAAATGAAAAAGGTTACGTGATGATCATGATGATGTCAATTACCTTATTGAGCCCTTATTGAGTGATTGATGAAATGCTTGAAAACATGGATGTGGACTTAAATTGTACAATTTGTTGTCTCTTCTATGTGGTGTGATATTGCATGTGTGCATTCATTGTGAACACCGTTATTATACACGTGATGATTTATGATGCTAAGGTCTTTGTCGGGTGAATGTTGTGATGCCGAGGACTTTGCCAGTGAATGTTATGATGTCGAGGTCTTTATCGGTGAGTGCTATTAAGCATAGGTCTTTACCGAAAAGTATGATTAGGTTAAAGTCATTTCCAGCGAGTGTTATTATGCCGAAGTCATTGCTGGCAAGTGATATTATGCCGATGAGAAAAGATTCTGGCTAGTGAATTGATTATGTGACTTTATACCTTGATGCTTATGTGTGACTTGCTTGATACTTGAGATTAATGAACTTTTTATGTGTAACTTGAGTACTTGACTTTGAGTTTGAACTATTTGAATAGTTTTATTATTGAATTGTGGCTATCAGACCGTGAATATTGGCCTCCTGAGCTATGCATTCAAGGTGGCTATGTTACGCTGATTTATGTGCAGGTTTTAGCTTGAGCAGGTTTTATTAGAAAGTCAGGGGTATTCTTTTCTAGCTATTTACTTTGTTTAGTAGGTTTCTTGTTGGGTACCGTGTTGTTGGTACTTACCCCTTGCTTGTACACTTGTGTAGGTTCCGAGCCCAGACTCGCATGATCTTCTTTTTATTCTTCTTCTCATAACAGTGGAGGCTCGTTGAAGGATCTGAGAGGTAGCTTATTTTTATCTGGCAGACCCTCTTTTTCTTTTCGTTAAGGCTTTGTTCTACTTGATAAACAAAGACTGAGACTTGTATTTATCTTTTGAATTCAGTATTTTTATTAGTGGCTTGTACACGTGACAACCAGATTTTAGGGTATTGTATAGAATGAATAAGATTTCCGCCTTTGTCTTGTTCTGTTTTATTATATCTCCATTTTTCTTTCATTTTTATTGGATTGAGGTTGGGTTGTCTTTGTAGGGGTTGAGAATAAGGAGGATGTTGGACAAGAGGAAGAGGTAGAGGCTAAGACTAGATGTATTCCTCCCTTAGACCTAGTGTTAGCTCAATAGATTATGGCTTTCCTAAAAGGATTGGTGGGTCCTGGAGTTCTTCCCACAGTTCAACATCTTTCTTATTCAAGACCTCTACATTCTCCTCTACCTCTTCGTGATGTGCATGAGGAACCTCATTTCTGGGAGTATTCTCAATCGTTGCTCCACCCCTAGCGGGCACTACCCTTCCTCGGCCTCTACCCCTTACTCTTCATCTACCCTTGCCTCGACTGCAGCCTCATGCTGCAGACTTCTCAGCTAGCTTATTATGGGAGCTACGGTCCTGACGTCGTTAAAGCGAGTGTTAACCATCTGCAGACAGAAGAGTGAAGGATATTAGATACCAATTTGGATCACCAGATACCAATTGGAATCAAGTTATAGCATGAAAGGAGACAAGAGAAAATACAGAGATTTCCTAAAGCCCTATAGTCACTCGAAGAAAATTACAAACGTCTCCGTACCTTTCTGTAAAACTTTACTAGTCTCATTTTGGTACACCGAGATCAACGAACCTAGGGCTCTAATATCGAGAATAAGGAGGATGTTGGACAAGAGAAAGAGGTACGGTTGAGACTACATGTATTCCTCCCTTAAACACAGTGTTAGCACAACATATTATGACTTTCCTGAATGGATTGATTGGTCATGGAGTTCTTCCCATAGTTCAAGAAAATCAAACTCCTGCCAACCTCGTTATTGTTGTCACCGTTCCCAAGGTGGGTTGAGAAGTAGGCACTGATGCCTTTTTCCATCCCCTATTGGGTCAGGTGATGACTGGTAATGAGCATGAAATGTTGACTAAGTTTCTGAAATTGAAGTTGCTTGTGTTCCATGGTTGAGCGTGAGGACGCCTATGAGTTCATCTTGGATTGTTATGAGAGGCTACATAAGTTGGGTATTGACCATTAGCATGGAGTAAAGTTTGTGACTTTCCAGATTCAGGGTGAAGCTAAGAGTGGTGAAGACCTTATGTGGAATGCAGATTGTCAGCTTTACCCCACTCACTTGGACATAGTTTCATGCTCTGTTTTTGGAAAAGTGTGTACCCCGAACTTTGAGAGATTACAGCAAGGATGAGTTCATGGATTTAGAGCAGGGGTGTATGGCTGTAGCTACTTATGAGGCTAAGTTCGATGCCTTGTCTAGGTATGCTACACAATTGGTAACTACATAGGAGGAGAGGATTCGACTATTAGTCAAAGGATTGAACCCCGAACTTCAAGTTTGTGTGTTCACATGACTTCTGCAGGAAAAGGCTTCAATAAGGTGATCAACTTTGTAAAGAAAGTAGAGGGAGTTAGACGTGATGGGTAGGCTAAGGATTAGACTAAGAAATCCACGAGCACGAGTAACTTTTAGGGTTATTACTCCAGAGGTTCAGGCAGGCCGACGCTTGTAGCCCAACCAATTAAGTTTGCCATGCCCGCCTTTACAAGTAGTTAGTCGGGAACTCCATAGTAGAATTTTATTCAGGATAGCCAAGGAGCGACGTCTTTGGCTAGCAATGGACCGTCTTTTGATCGTACTTGCTATAATTATGGGGAACCTGGGAACATGAGGAGAGATTGTCCTCAACTGCGCATGTTAGATGCTGTACAGCAGCAGACTAGATAAGTGATACTCATGGGCATTGGTAATATTGGTAGAGGATGTTCACAAGGTAGATGAGGAGAAAAACAGCGGGGTCGTGGAGGTCGGGGTAGTGGTAATGCAGGAAGAGGATAAGTGCAACTAGGCAATGAGGTTGTTCGTCAAGATGAGAGGGCTCAGTTTTATGACTTTCGGGCAAGACCAAGGCGGAGACATCTGATGGAGTGATCACAAGTACTATTCTTGTCTATTACGGGATGGCTAATGTGTTGTTTTATTCGAGATCTAATTTTTGATACGTGTCAATTCAGTTTGCCTTGGGATACGATGCTGTTTGTTATTTACTTATGCCCCAATCCTTATTTCTACCCCTGTTGGAGAGTCTATCATAGTCACCCATGTTTCTTGTGCTTGTTCTATTATGTTTATGGGTTTCCAAACTTGGGTTGATCTGGTTATTTTGGAAATGACTGACTTTGATATATTCTTAGGCATGACTTAGTTGTCCCCCTATTATGTTGTGTTAAATTGTAATACAAAGTTTGTGACTCTAGAGATCCCGGGTAGGGAAAAGTTAGAGTGGGAAGGGATGTATAAGCCTAAGAAAACTAAGTTCATATCCTTCATTCGGGCTAGGAAATTGGTGGGGCAAGGGTGTTTGGCATATTTGGCTCATATTCGGGATATTGAGGTTGAGTCTCCGTCTATTGAGTCTATTCATGTGGTGTAAGAATTTAGAGAAGTGTTTCCTACTTATTTGTTTGGTATGCCTCCGAATAGAGATATAGATTTCTGTATTAATTTGAAACATGGTACCCGCTCTATGTCCATCCTGCCTTATCGCATGACCCCGGTAGAATTGAGAGAACTTAAGGCTTAAATCCAAGAGCTTCTTGATAAAGGTTTCATCCGTCGTAGTGCTTCCTTGTGGGGGGTACTCTGCCTTGTTTGTTATGAAAGAATGGTAGTATGAGGACTAGTGATTTTATGTTAAGCCATAAAGAAGTGGATTGATACCGGAGTGACAAGCTTATGGATAAGAAAAGTCCCATTGAGTATACTTGGGTAAAGGAAATTGAAGATTTTAGTAAGAAAATGTGTATAAAAATTGGGCAAGTCCTTTGAATTTTATGAGTATACCTGAGTTTGAGGTTTCATGTTGATGAAAAGGTTGACTTCATAGTGATAGTCAGGGCTGACTAAGAAAAATGGTAATGAGAGTTCGTGATGAATTGTGATGGGATGCAACTATATAATAAGATTGTGGTTCAGCAAATTTTGGATAGTAATTACGACTTGCGAGTATCTAAGGTTGTGGTTTCCTAATATTTGGTGAGTAACATGGTTGTATGGAAGGTTTTAAGAGATAGTGAGACACCACTCAAATAGAATTTAAAAGAGCTAGAGTCATAATTCAGAAAAATAGTGGGATGTAGTACATCCTTTAGAGAGAGGTGAGAGCAAGAATATTTTATTTGATTGGAAAGGCTAAAGAAGTATCTTCAGAGGGGTGGAGAATTGGATTCAGAGAAGCATGAATTCATTTGTTTTGTTGTGGCTATGGTAATAGTGTCAAGGGTCCATCAAATTGGTTAAAAACTATTGGAAAAAGACTTGAGAATGGAGTGCACAGACATTAGCTTGAATGTGATGATAAGTGCTTTTGTTTTTCTTGAGTTTAGTAATGAGTAAGATTGAATTTTTAGTGAAAGATATTGTAAGATCGATGGAGAGGCGATCAATGATAAGCGAAGATCTACGAATTCATAAAAAATCTTCAAGGTATAAGCTAATATTGATAGATCAGGGGATTCTGTTATATGATTGAATTTACAATTCAAATTTTTCATTGTAAGTCTACATTCATGGTGATATATTTTGTCAAGGTACGAAATTGTAAGGTTAGAAATGATCAATTATATCAGGTATTGAGCATATGAAAGGACTTACACCTGGTTTGAGTCATAAAGTTTATTACTTTTGATTGTTAAAGTACCTAAGAAAAGTTTCATTTAAAACTGTTGGCTTAGTGTAAGGTAAACAGTCGGAGTGGTCATGATGGGTGTTAGTATTGAGAGTGTTGACTTAAGTGGAAATGATGTGAAGAGTATGTTGAGTCAACTCAATGGAAATGACTGGTATTGACTCTTCAGAGGAATTTTTTTGTGTTATTCTGTAAATATTTTATGTGATCATCTATTTCATTTTGCACACGATGGTGAATATGTTTCACTAGCTATGATCACGTGTGTTTTCACTTTTGTGGGTGGATCCGTAGTGGTGGTTCAGGGTACCAATCCTGTGATATTTTCTTAGTTGAGTGGGATTATTGTGTCACACCTCGAAGCTACCCTATGACGCGGACACGTGACCTAGGATCACGAGTGACCCTAAGCTAACCCTACTGGCATATCATAAGCATACTGAAGATTTACTAAAATAGATATATTGTGCGGAAGCTAGAAATATATCATAAAATGAAACTATGGGGAAAGCCCATTAATATCTGAATAAAAGAACTATGAGTTTAATGACAACTGAAATATCAAAATCCAAAGCTAAAACTAAATCTAACGATGTCTGAAATAAAGCCTCTAACTGACAAAAGATACTGGGACATGCCCCAGCTAAATCTAGCAAAATCTGAAACTAATGACTGAAAGTAGAAAGAAAATCATGTCAATTTTCCTCGAAGAACGAGGACTCACCACTGATGCTGCTGAACTGGAGATCGGGAAGCGATCTATGCATGATCTGAATGCTGAAGACCTAAACCTACATCACGAGAAGATGTAGCGCAGAGTATACGTCAGATCTTTAAAGGTACTGAGCATGCAGGATAGGATAAGGTTGAAAAACATACATATCTGAACAATAGATGTAACAATGCAATGATATAAGATGAGCATGACACTATACTGAAAGTACTGAGTGTGACCTAACTGAATGCAATGACCAAGTTTATACATGCTGAAACTGAATACTGAACTGTAACTGATAACCTGGTCAATACACTATAATCTGACTGTGGGAGCTAGTAATAATCGACATAAAACCACATGAGCTAAATGTGGAGTCCGATCTATACGCCCCATCGAGAGGACCCAATTTAACCTGCCAGAGGTATAGAAGCATGACTAGCGTGATCACTAAACTGATCCCCACAGAGGGTATGCATGAATTTGGGCAAAAACAATGCTACTACATGATAATCTGATAAGGAACATTAAAATAACTAATTTACAATAATCTGCTAAAATTTTAGAAACCCTAGGTCTAGATAATATGGTGGGAATCAAGAATCTTACTCAATTCTACGGACATAATGGGTGGAAGGAACCCACTAGTGCAATCCCACATACCTGGTGACAAATTCCACTGAGAAATCTTTTGATTTAGGGGCTAAAACTAATGAAAATCCTCTACGTTCTTGGACTAGAGCTTGGTCGACTCTTTCTCCTTCTTTTCGTTCAACTTGATAATTTTTTGGAGAATGAGTTGACTAGGGTAGGCTCTAATTTAGTTACTACGCTAAAACAGACTAAAACTACGTAGTTTAGGGGTCCAATGCATAAGGAAAATACCAAACGACCCCTGGCTTAAAAGCTATTGGGGCCAACCGATGGACTGACCGATGGTCCGTCGACTGACCCATGTCCGTCCTGTCAACCATTGTTGGCTTTTAGAGAGGGGTTGTTGAAGGGTCTGATCAACGGACTAGGACCACGGCCCGTGGCCTGACCTACGGCCCATGGTCTGACCTACGGCCCGTTGGTTCGGCCGTGGCTCGGGCCTTAGACAAATCTTCTAGGTTATCTGGGGAGAGGTTACACGTGGCCAACAACAAACCACCACCTATGGTCTGTGGGTCACCCTACGGTCCATGAGTGGTGCCTGTCAGTGGCACCGATAACTTCTGATGTCTGCAAACTTGTCTGTCTAGGGTACGTGGTGTTACATTATCTCTCCCTTGGAACATTCGTCCTCGAATGAAGATTAAACTAGCTGAAAATGGAGGGAAAGAGCTGCAAACCCTACCACTAATTACTAGAAACTGATTTCTGACTGAACTAAGTTCCAAGAACGTGTAAATATACTTAAAATGCAAGTACAAATTGAAGGAACATGATACTAAGACTGAAGTTTCGGATGAATGACTAAAAAACTGGAGTGGAACTATTACCTCTACCTGTAATGGAATCGGAAGGAAAGAGATGAGGATACTTGGCCTTCATGGCTACTTCTGCTTCCCAAGTAGCTCCATCTACTGACTGACTCCTACAAAAAACCTTAACTGAAGTGACTTCTTGTTCTCAACCTTTGAACCTGACGATCAAGAATCTCAACTGGCACATCCTCATAAGTGAGACTATCCTTCACAACCACATTTTCTAATGGCACTATAGATGTTGGGTGAATAGATGTTGGATCACCCACACACTTCTTCAATAAGAAAATGTGAAAGACTGGATGGACTGCTACTAGTTCTGATAGCAACTCTAACTCGTAACCACTTTACCAACCCTTTTCAAGATCTTGTAAGGGCCTACCTATCTAGGACTGAGCTTCCCTTTTTTGCCAAATCTCAACACTCCTTCATAGGTGATACTTTCAGGAAAACCCAATCATCAATTTGGAACTCCAAGTTCCTTCTCCTTACATCTGCATAAGACTTCTGGCGACTCTGGGCTATCTTAAGTCTATCTCTAATGAGTTGAACCTTTTCTTTGGCATCATGAACTGAATCTGGCCATATCAAGGCTGCTTCACCTACTTCAAACTAACCAACTGGAGATCTACATCTACGCCCATACAATGTCTTATAAGGGGCCATCTGAATGCTTGAATGGTAGCTATTGTTGTAGGGTAACTCTATAAGAGGAAGATGATCATCCCAACTACCCTTAAAATCGATCACACAAGCTCTCAACATGTCCTCTAAGGTCTGAATGGTACGCTCTGCCTGACCATCCGTCTATGGATGAAATGATGTGCTAATATTAACCTAAGTACCAAAACCTTTTTGAAATGACTTCAAGAAATGAGAGGTAAACTAAGGACCTCTATCTGAGATGATAAACAAAGGAACTCCATGCAACCTGATTATCTCATTAATGTAAAGCTTGGCATAGTCCTCCGCCGAATCTGTGGTCTTATCAACCAAAAAGGGTGTAGACTTAGTAACTCTGTCAACTATCACCCAAGTGGAGTCATGTTGCCTGCCAGTACGAGGTAAACCTATAATGAAGTCCCTTTTGATCACTTCCCACTTCCAAGTAGGAAGTGATATCTTGAGTCATACCCTTTGGTTTCTGATGTTCTACGTTCACTTGCTGATAATTGGGGAACTTAACCACGAAATCTGCTATAGCCCTTTTCATGCCATTCCACCAAAAAACTTCCTGCAAATCACTGCACTTCTTAGTGGCACCTAGATGAATAGAATACCTGGAGTTATAGGCTTCTGGAAGAATCTGTTGTCTCAACTCACCCACCTTAGGAACATATAAACAACCCTGATAGCGAAGCTCACCATCTCTCCCTTAGGAGAAAACATCAACCTTATGTTGATGGACTGCACCCTTCAGTCGAAACAATATTGGATCACTGTCTTGTCTTTCCTTAACCTTCGCTACCAATGAAGATTCTGACCCATTCTGAATTGTTACACCACCATCTGATATGCTCGTGAGGCAAACTCCTAAGCGGGCAAGCTGGTGAACATCCTTCGCTAATTCCTTCATTTCTTCCTCAACATGTGCTACACTACCCATAGATAGTCTGCTAAGAGCGTCTGCTACTACATTAGCCTTACCAAGATAGTAAAGCACATTCATATCATAGTCCTTGAGGAACTCAAGCCATTTCCTCTGGCGAAGATTCAAATCTTTCTGGGTGAACACATTCTGAAGGGTATTATGGTTTGTGAACACATCTACGTGAACACCATACAAGTAATGCCTCCAGATTTAAGGGAAAATACCACTTCTGCAAGCTCGAGGTCATGAGTTGCATAGTTCTTCTCATGCACCTTAAGTTGTCTAGAAGCATACACTATAATCATACCTCGCTCCATCAACACACGACCTAGGCCGACTTTGGATGCATCACAATAGATAACACAATTGTATGAACCCTTTAGTAGAGTCCAAACAGGAGTTGTAGTCAACCTAGTTTTCAGTTCTGCGAAGCTCTTCTCACAATCATCTGTCCACTAAAACTTTGCTTTTTTCTAAGTTAACTTAGTCAATGGAGAAGCTATGGATGAAAATCCTTACATGAACCTTCTGTAATAACTAGCCATGCCCAAGAAAATTCTGATATCTGTAAGAGAGGTAGGTCTAGGCCATTGTTTCACTACTTTTATTTTTTGAGAATCCACTCGGATCCCTTCGCTAGACACAATATGCCCAAGGAAAGCAACAGATTGCAACCAAAACTCACAATTGCTAAACTTAGCGAATAACTGGCGATCTTTGAGAGTTTTGCATGTTCTCCCTCATTCCTAGAGTAAATGAGGATATCACCAATAAAGACGATAACGAACAAGTCCAAATACTGCTTGCACACCTTATTCATCAAATCCATGAAAGTTGCAGGAGCTTTAGTTAGTCCAAATGACATAACTACAAATTCGTAATAACCATACCAAGTTATGAAGGTTGTTTTTGGGATGTCACTATCTCTGACTTTGAGCTGATGATAACCGGATCTGAGGTCTATATTTGAGAAATGACTAGCACCCTGAAATTGGCCGAACAAGTTATCAATCCTAGGGATAGGGTACTTATTCTTGATTGTGACTTTGTTCAACTGTTGATAGTCAATAAACATTCTGAGAGAACCATATTTCTTCTTCACAAACAACACTGGTGCACCCCTTAGGGAAATACTAGGTCTAATGAAGCCCTTATCTAGAAGGTATTTCAACTACTCTTTCAATTCCTTAAGCTCAGCTAGAGCCATTCTGTAAGGAGGAATAGAAATAGGCTGGGTATTTGGAAGGAGATCAATTCCAAAGTCGATTTACCTTTCGATAGGAACTCCGGGAAGATCTTCTGGAAAAACTTCTGGGAATTCATTAACTACTGGAACTAACTCAAGAGTTGGGGTTTTAGAGCTTGAATCCTTAATGCAAAATAGATGATAGAGACAAACCTTAGAAATCATTTTTCTGGCCTTAAGGTAAGAAATGAATCAACCTATAGGCACTGAGCTACTACACTTCCATTCTAAGATTGGTTTTGTCTGGAAACTAAAAACGAACGCTCCTAATTCTACAATCGACTAAGGCATAACAAGAATGTAACCAATCCATGCCTGGAATGATATCGAAGTTTTCCATTTCTAACTCTAGAAAATCTGTTGAGGGAGCTTTCTGAGAAACTGTGACAGGGAAATATTTGTATACTCGTCTAGCTATAACCGAGTCACCAGCTGGAGTAGAGACTGAGAAGGGTTCTAAAAGAGTTTCAGGACTAACATTGAAGTTGAGTACTATATAGGGAGTTACAAAGGAAAGAGTAGCCCCTGGATTTAACAAAGCATAAACATATAAGTTAAAGACTCGTAACGTACCAGTGACTACATTAGGATAATCTTTCTGATCCTGGCGAGCCTGAAGAGCATACAACCTGTTTTGGCATTGACCGCCACCTGTACTAGATGAGTTACCCTGTTGAGTCGGGCAAACTGTTAGTGTTACTGAAGTTGTAGACTAAGCCCTGCCATTATTGCCTCTTTGACCCTGTTTAGCAGAAGGACAATCTCTCAACCTATGACCAGACTGACCACACCCAAAATATCCTTCCTTTCCTGCAAGACACTCGCCCAGATGGTTCTTACCACACTTTGGACGAGTTGGGTAAGTTTTCCTGCTTGAAATGCCCCCTTGAGACTTAGATCCTGATGCCCTACATTTCTGATCTTGTCGGAACCTAGAAGATGGAACACTAGCTGATGAAGTTGCTGGAGCTGAAGACTTTTGCTGAAACTGTGAGCGATTTCCACCACTCGATTTCTGTTGAGAATACTCATAATTGCCTGTTCTAGCCTTCTTATTATCCTTAGCTTGGTACCTAAGCTTATCTCCCTCAACCTGCTGAGCATGAGTCATGAGCCTAGAGATGTTCATATTTTCCAGCAGCATAGCATTTCTACACTCTGTTTCACTAAGTCAAATACCCCATATAGAAACTTGTTCATTTGAGCCATGGAATCAGCAACCATGTGAGGAGTATACTTGGAGAGTTGGGTGAACTTGAGTCCGTACTATTGGACCAACTACTACCTTGCCTCAAATTCATGAATTCTTGAGCTTTTGCCTCCCTTAACTCTCTTGGAAAGAACCGTTCAAGAAAAGTCTCACTAAAGCACTCCCAAGTGATATTAGCCGCATTCGTACCCCTATTTTCTTTCCATTGAGTATACCATATGTGAGCTACATACTTAAGTTGGTAGGATGCTAACTCCACCATATGATTTCCATTCACTTGCATCACTCGAAAGATCTTCTTGACCTCATCTATGAAGTTTTAGGGACCCTCACCAATCTGCGACCCTAAAAACTCTGGCAGATTCATCCTAAAAAAATCACAAACCCTGGCTGCCACTGACCCACCACTAGCATTTGCAGGAACTAGAACATGCTGGTTGTTCTAGTTGGTCACACTCTGAGCCAAATGTTGAATGGCGTTCTGAAACTCAGTATTCGAAATTTCCTGGTCTGGGACTGGAGGAGCTGCATTAGTGTTGCGTGCATTCGCATTTCTTCCGTAAGCTCTATGAGGAGGCATGATCTGAAAGCGCATAACGATGGATTAGAAAGAGATCATACCTTACGCACGATAAGAATATTAATAGAGTGAAGTTTTCCTAAAACACCTTGTAGCCTCCCTCTCATTAGATGTGGTGCACTTCACACCCATGAAAAGGACTCTACTTAGTGCGACATTTTTAGACATCCTAGGACACTTAAACCTAGTTCTCTGATATCAAATTTGTCATGCCCTAAAGCTACCCTAGGACGCGGACACAAGATCTAGGTTCACGAGTGACCCCAAGCTAACCCTGCTGGCATATCATAAGCATACTTAAAGATTTACTCAAATAGATATACTACATGGAAGTTAGAAATATATCATAAAATGAAATGATGGGGAAACTAACCAAAGCTACGTAGTTTAGGGGTTAAACGACGTAGTTTAGGGGTCTAATGCATATGGAAAAAACCAAATGACCCCTGGCTTAAAAGGTGTCGGGGTCAACCGACGGTCCGTGGATTGACCCACGGTCGGTCCTGTCAACCGTCATTGGCTTTTAGAGATGGGATGTTGAGGGTTCGGATCCACGGACCAGGACCACGGCCCATGGCCTGACCTACGGTTCGTGGGTCCGGTCATAGGTCGACCCTTACACAAATCTTCTGTGTTTTCTGGGGAGGGGTTGTAGGTGGCCAACCACAGACCACCACCTACGGTCCGTGGGTCACCTACGGTTCGTGAGTGGTGCCCGTCGGTGGCACCTGCAACTTCTGATATCTACAAACTGGTCCGTCTAGGATACGGAGTGTTACAGATTAGGAAGATTTGGTTATTTCAAAAGACATATTTGGTGTTGTCTTAGAGTTGTTAAAGTATTTTAGTGGTTCTACATGTACCACCTTGCTGATGAGAATTTATAGAAGAGCTCCCGTGCGTATTCATGGTTGTCTGACAATCTTAATATGCATCTTGTCGTCGAGGTCATGTATCAATTGTGTGTGGTTAAATATGGGGATCATTGGGTCCAATTTTAGTGTTCTTAAGGGTAATCTACAATCACAATTACTATATGTAGCATTCCAATAGAGTTGTTAGAGGGTTTGTATGCTTGGACATATCCCTTAATGAGTATCTAATGTCTAAAGATCAAATTTTTATAACTTAAGCTCATGGGAATTTAGGTTGGGAGAAAGGATTCGTCCCAACGATTGTGTCAAGGTCCTTGATAACATGTTGCAGACGTGGGTACGATAAAGTTTAGTGGTTATTGAGGATCAATTTTGTTGTTGGTTAAGTTTATATACGACAATAATTATTACTCGAGTATTGAGATGAATTCATTGAGGCATTGTATTGGAGGATATGTAGGTATTCAATTGGTTGGTTTGGGATACAGATTACATCGTAAAGTGAGACTCAATTTTGTTAAACAAAGACCTTCAGTATGAGGAAGAATCGGTTGCAATTCTTGATTTCCATGTCCGGAAGCTGAGGACCAAGGAGATAAAGTTTGTGAAAGTTTAATGGAATCATCGTCCGATTGAGGAAGCCACTTGGGAAACTGAGAAGGACATCTGAGACAAGTATCCCCAACTATTCGACGATTCAGATACTACTCTACTCTTACCTTGGCCAAGTTTTTCTAGTTAATCACTCGGGAACTAGTGATGGGTAGATTGGTATCTATTGTAACGAACTGTCCCCATCGTTATGGAAAAGACAATTGGGAAAGACTTTGAGCCAGAAAACTTTTGAGTAGTGACTTGGAAATTCCTAGCCTAGTCAAGATTTGGACAAAATCTCTGTCAGGTAACGTCTAGGGAAATATGGTAATGAATGGGGGATCTAATTATGAATTTTATCAAATGAGTGGATAGCCAAGACATTAAGGAACCCCTAAGACTTTACGAAATCAAATTTCAGTGAGTAGAACTCTCAAAAGTAATCTTAGCATGAGCGGGTAGTCTTTGAACGTTATGGGTTGAAGGTGTGTTGTGAAATGGGCATTTGGGACTCAATTTCTAACTCTCTGTCTCCGTGTAAGGTGCACGGGCGGGATTATTCCCTCCAGGGTGGGGCTGCTGTGGCGGGTTAGGTCCCGCTACGGCAGACCAGTTGCGACTTAAGATGGGATTAAACCCCAAAGACGTTATTTTCTGCAAGTTTCATTCTTGAGATCTAAGAGACGACCTAGGGATATTTATTGAAGGTTTTCCACCTCTTCTAGCACTAAAGTAAGGATTTTACTCCCCTAATCTGATTTTCGATCCATAGAATTTAGATTCTTGGGTAATTATTACGGGGGAAGGTTTTGATCTAAAGTTAATGGTGTAAAAAGCCCTAAATTGGGGATTGGGATCATGGATTGGTCTTTGGTTATTGGGTTTGCTATAATCCGAATAATTAGACCTTAAATTATTGATCCTTACATATATTAATTGTTTGTAGACCTAGAACAAGTGGAAAGAATCCGGAAAGGGAAGATTCAAGTGCCTTAGGGGGATTCAAGCTTGATTTCAAGGAAGGTGATGGTTTGATTTCATGTTTGCGTGATGTATGGTTGTAATTGATTCATTGTAATGCAGGTATGTATGTGAATGAAGCCTTGTTGATCAAACCTAGTGAAATGAGTATGAATGAACAAATGTATGCCATGATTCAACACTTGATTGTATGATTATGAGTATGTACATATGAGTGTGACTGTGATTGTGATTGTGATTATGGTTGTGTTGAATGGATCGGTTGTCACGTTCCAACACACTAACAGGGATCAGGCGTCACATTCCAACACATATATTGGAATGGATGTCACGTTCCGACACATATATTGGATGGGGTGTCACGTTCTGACACACTAATTGGGATCAAGTGCCACATTTCGGTACATTAACAATTTGGGTATGGGTTCCATGAGGGGACCATTGAGATGTCATATCTGCTTGTTATGAGAATGTGTAATTGTACATTGCTCTGAAATGATAACCAATGTGTATATATGTTTTGTACATGTCATGTTTACTATGTTGTGACTGCTTATATATGTTTCCCTTACTGGAATAGTCGTGTGATCCTACCAGTACACTGTGGTTGTGTACTGATATTGTACTTGCTTGTTCTTTGTTGAGTACAGGGCTTCTTTAGGCAGCTACAGATAGACCTCAGCTAGGAGATCAGTGATCAAGACCGAATTCAAGGGTGAGCCAGTTCTTCCCGGCTGTCGTGAGTTCTCCTTTTGCTTAGTCCATTTTCTTCGGACTTATATTAGTACTTTAGATATTCGTTTGTTTAGTTTCGGGGTTGTGCCCCTTTTCGTAGACTTGTTGAAATTTAGAGATTTGGTACATTGACTTTCAGGTTCTAGGCGTTGTTTCCGCAAATGTTTAGTAATGGTTTGTCAAACTTTCAGAGTTTATGGGAACTCCAGTTTATTTCTACAGTTAAACCTGCTTCTGTATCTTTAAATGCCATAATTTTTGTTAAGTTGCTTAGTTGGGTTGTAGTAATGGTTCTCCCACCGGAGGGTTAGTGTGGGTGTCAATCACGATGGTCTGGGTTGTGAAACCCTTGCAACGTGCGCGAAACGTTTTATCATTACTAGGCTCATGGTAATAGTTTTAGGTTAGAGAAACTCCTCAAAAGTAAAGTATATTATTTTCATACTGTTTCTATTGCATGTCTTATTGTAAAGCTTAAAGGGTTTTCATGTCTTATTCATGTATTGATATATCGTTGAGTTGCTTTTAGTCCTTCAATTAAGTTATTGCTTAATTTAGTCTTATTACATACTCATACATTTAATGTACGGATGTCATTCGACTTGCATCTTTTATGATGCATATATAGGTTTTCATGATCATTAACCGGCGTTTCGTTGAGATGACCTTACACTCGTAGATAGTATTTGGTGAGACCTCCTTGCTTCCGAGAGACTCCATTTTTATTTCAATATTAGTAGTAGTTGAGGTGTCGTGGGTCCTGTACTGACATCTATCTTGAACTTTTATAGGTTTCATTTATGGAACGAATTTGATGTTTTCCACTGTTTTCTCAGGATGTTTATTCAACTTCTAAATTATGTTAAGTATTTGCAAGACAGTGTTTTAAGACTCTTTTTGAATGTCTTAATTCTTATCTATTTAAGCTTTTGCATACCTTTTAGAGTCATGTGAGTCATAGTTAGCCAGTACAAGGGTTCACTTGGGGATAAAAAATGGTTCTTAGGTGCTGGCCACGTCCAGGGGTAGGCTCAGGTCATGATAGGATGCTCATGAGTTCTTTACTTTGTGCTATGAGATGTTTGAGGCAGCTGGTATGGTGAATGCTCGTGGCGTCCAGTTTGTTGCCCTTCAGCTTCGTGGTGCCTGAGAGTGGTGGAGCACTTTTGTGAGGTCTAGACCAATTGGATCTCCTCTGGGAGAGTGGGATGTGTTTTCTAGTGTTTTCCAGGATCGGTTCATTTCTTTGAGCGTTGGGGAGGAGAGTCGTCTGAGATTTGAGAGGTTGGTTTAGGGCAGTTTGTCTGTGACCGAGTATGAGGCCCGTTTCTATGAGCTTTCTAGGCATGCTTTGACTATCATTCCTGATGAGGCAGAGAGAGTTCGCTGGTTTGTGAGAGGGTTGATTTTCTCTATCAGGTCTCATGTGTTCAGGGAATCCGGAGAGGGGGATTTCTTCCGATCCATTGTGAGCACTTTCAAGAAGGCAGAGTTGATGGTCTTAGAAGAGTTTGGGGAGCCCAAGAAGGCCCGTTGATGTCATTCTCACAAGAGAAACTACAATATAATGCGGAAATCGAAAAGACAAGAAACTGATACATAGATAGACACAAAAAGAGTAAACAAAGAGCAACCTAAGGGTATGTTAAACCTAAAGACCTCAATTCGTTAATCCAACAAGAAGCACCTAACTCTTACGACGACCTCAAGGGAATCGATATCCCAAGAAACCAGTGTTTCTAAACAAGGTTCAATAAAAGCTTATACCAAGCTTTCAAACACTTAAACATGAGTTTCAGGTTTACAACCACAATATTCAAATCAATATACCTAAACTGAGCTCCTAAAGGCCTATTTATAGTTTTAGGGAATTACTACATAGATGGGCCCAAAAGTGACCCGAAATGTCCATTGGGCGTGCCAAGTCAGTCTCGCCTAATGACTTGGCGATCCGCCCAATGGATTCAGCGAGGGATCCTGCGTGGTGGCTCTTTCCAGCCTCTTCTGGAACTTTGGGCGGTCTGGGGATGTAACGACCCCTTCGGAATAATATAAGCCTATAATAATATAAGCCAATAACTCACGAGATTTTTGCATATATATATATATATATTGTCCTCACACTAGTAAAAATGATATAAAAAGAATATTACCAACTTTCGAGTACCCAAACTAGGTGGTTCATGCTTCACTCAATCATTCAAAATTAGTGGTAAATTTAACATATTACAAGACTTGGGCTTACACACCTCAGAAGAACAAAACATAGAGTCATACTTATATTACAACCCATGGTGGCATGATCACATTAGTCCTCAAATTTTCATGTAAATATACACCACATAGATCATGTACAAGTCCCAATGTTTATACAAAATATAGATGCCTATATGCAAATGTGATCTTCCATCACCAATGGCCAGCCTCATGCCTCCTCTCGATTATTCCCTACGATAGAAACACTATCGCTAAGCATATAACTTAGTGGTGTAAAAACTATAGGTTTGGAGCCATCAGATTCACAAAACTACCTTTCTCAAGTCATGGGCAGCATAATCGAACATAATAAATAAATCAAGTAAACAATATATCAAGAGTATCAAGTTCGATATTTAGAGGTACAAATGTCAAGAACGCTCATAGTACCATTTTTCAAAAGATTCAATAACAAGGCTCACCCAATATGTACATCATGTCTTCACACGAAGCACAATCAAGTATCAAGAAGAGCTGACGCCCTGTACCAAGAAGGGTCAAAGCCCAATAATCCGGAGAACCAAGAACCATATTAAAAATGGTTTTCTAGTTCGTACTTAAAATGGACAACTTCCATTCTTAAGACGGACTAAAAATCTAGAGTCAAGATGGAAAATGATCCGAATCAAGAGGCATTCCAATAGTGACAAAGTCACAGCCACAAGAAGGACAAGGTCCCAACAAAAGTGCCAAGTGATCAAACAATCCGTACAAGTGGGCGAGTTACACAAGCGTCTTTAACGTCTTAAAGGATACCAACACGACAATGAAAAATGACAAGAGGTAACCAAGGTACCAAGATCAACCTTCAGATATACCAGAAGTTAAAAGAGTACAAATACAAGTTTATACACAAACCTCAGTGCTTTAGCAAAGAAACAGTCCAACACAACTTCAAGAGTTCAA
>JAJONQ010036119.1:0-14622 GCA_036250385.1 Solanum microdontum
AATAGGTGATCCTCCAAGCTAGTTGATGAGTCCTCAAGTTCGGGGACCAACATCTTACTTAGTAGATATCTTAGTAGTTTCTTTTATTAGTTTCATTTTAGAATTATGTAAGGGTTGTATCCCTAGATGTCTAAGTATTCGATTGTATAGATGGCCAATGAGACAATGTTTAGACTCCTTTCTATTTTGTAAAAAGTGACTTCGAATGTTGAAGAAAAAGTATTAAATTTTCCGCTTTTATTCTATGACGTATGCAATAATGTATGCTAAGGGCTTGTACTAGACCCCTTCGGGGTTGAGTACGCCGTGTAACTTCTAGGGGGTACTCCCGGGTCGTTACATTATTTTAGATCCCAGGTTTGAGTTCTGAATTGGTCATTAGGTTTGGATGTTATGATCTAATGTCAAGGTCGAATCCTATTTCGAAAGTTGGACCACATGTCGGTGTCGGGGTCGGGTCTCAATTTGAAATTGAGTTTTGTTTTAGTATTAGGTCTAGATTCAGGTGTTAGTGTTGTATTAAGGTTTAAAAATAAAAAATTGAGTGTCAATGTTGAAATTGGATTAAGGTTCGACAGTTGGAAATCTAGTCGGGGGTCGGGATTGGGTCCCAATTTAAAAGTCAAGTCTTGATTTGGATGTTAGGAACTTGGTCATGAGTCAAGGTTGTGGTTGAGGTCTTGGATCTAGGTAAGTGTCAGGGTCGAGTCTTAGGTTGGAGTTGGGGTCAAGTCTTGGGTCTCGAGTAAGAATCAGGGTTGTATCTCAAGTCTCTAGTCGGGGTCGGGTCAGGTTTTGGGGTTGAGGTTAGGTCTCGAGTCAGGTCTTGAGGTCGAGGTCGAGTCTGAAGATGGTGTTGGGTGTCCGTTTGAGGCTGGGGTTGGGGCCAGGGTTGGGTTTCGGGTCGAGGTTTGGGTTAGGTCTTGGGACAAAGTCAATGTTGGGGTTAGGTCAGTTTCAAGGTTGGGGTCGGGTCTCAAGGTCGGGGTTGGTTCTCGAGTTGAGGTTAGCATTGGATCTCGAGGTCAAATTTTTGGTTGGGTTAAATATCAATACAAAAGTTGGATCCTGAATCAGATGTTGGGGTCGGGGGTATAACACCCCAATTTTTTTTAAGCTAAGCCCCAAATGATTCTGTAAAACCTCATAAATCTACTCTTAAAATCTAAATCATTCGTTATAAATATATGAGCTTGAACCGGGTGATATCTTACTTGGTCATGTGTAAATCCGAATCTGAATCATTCTGTAACACCTCACAACTCTACTCTTAAAGGTGTTAGTTTGCAACGAATGTGAGTGGTACAAAAGTGGTATTGTGACCCTTAGATGGGGGCAATAAAGTGTGGCTAAGTCATTAGATTAGCAAGAGCATTGAGAGGTGTACCCGAGATCATATGTAGTCAAATAAGGCTCTAATTAGGTTTATGATATTCTATGTGTGACTAGATAGTATATTTGGGCTGTAAATATGGAGTAGGATGATATAAGTATTCTTTATAACCTTTGAAGAGTTGTGTCAAATGGATCATGTATAGTCAATGATGAGTCTCTTAAATATAGTTTAAGTTCCTCCAATTAGGTAGATATAAACTCAGAAGGACAATATTAGTGGCCTAAGAAGGGGAACTCAGACTATTAAGATTTAGATTAAGCAGCTTTATAAGCCAATCAGTACCGATTATAGAAAGACTTCTATAAAAATAAGAAGTAGTTAAGAGAAACATTCCAAAAAAAAGCCCTAGAGTGAATCTTAGTACTTGCACATAGAGAGTTCGGTATCCATGAGATTAGTTTTTCTCGAGTATAAGAGCAAAGAGAATATAGACTAGTGTAGAGAAGATAAAATAGGTCCACTGACTTAGAGTGTCAGCTTTAGACCTAAGGGGGAGGTGATGAGGTGAGGAACCAAATCAAGTTTAAAGAATCAGATAGTGATGTGTTCAAAAAGAGTTATAGTGATATATCAATCCATGCATACGTACTCTAGGGTATTCCTCAAATTCCAATCGTTATAGCATCTTGTCGATGTCTCACATGTCAACATTATGTTCATAACCTATGCTTAAACACTTTAAATAGATTCACATCTATGCTCAATTCCTTGAATAAGAGGCAAAGACTTTAGCCCTTTGATCTACACCTTGCTTCATAAAGTTATGAATATGAGTCTCATGATATGAATTTATTCATATAAGAACTCATGTCTCAATCTCGGGAATTCCTAATTTACCCTCAATAGCTATCAAAATAATGCTCTGTTATACATATTCTTGTATTAGATTTCTTGAATGAATCGTGTTTATGATGTTTCTCTCTAGCCTCTAAGCTTTTTTCGTGATCCTTTTCTAGTTGTGATAGTGATGTTGATAATAGTAGTTGAGTAGTGATAGATAAGAGAGGGTTAAATTTTCTTATTGTGATAATGGTGGTGTGCTTATTCCACCTAAGGTTATAAATGTGGAAGAAGAATGAGATGAAGTTTTACTTTAAGTAATAGTTAGATGATAGTGATTAGTCGATTTCCGCATAGTAAAGCGTGAAATTTCAGTTGGTAGAGATTACGAGAGAAGGAGGATTTCTTAGAAGGATTGTTAGTAGGAGTCCATGGAGTGTTTATAGTAATAGGATTGAATGTGGTGTTGATAAGAGGATTATGAATGCATGATTCATTAGTTGCTTCTTGATTAGAAATCTAAGTTCTGTTGAATGTGGTGGCATGGAGTGGCGTTCTTAGGATGAGATTTCTTATTGAGGCATAAGACCTAAATCTTATGATTTAGATTAGTATAATCACCTCATGTTTAGCACCTTGTGATTTAAAGTTAGGTTTGAACACAGTAAGAGCAGGCAGTTTGACTTAGACCTTGGTAAGAGTAGTCATATACCATTGTGGGTGCTATGAGTTGCATATAATGAGGTGTGGTATTCATAAAAGAGGGAATGGTTTAAAGGTGTTGCTAGGCTTGAAATCTAGTAGTCGTATTGCTATGGCATAGTTGTCCTATTCTTACTTAGTGCCCAAATATCATTGTTTCATGTCAAATAACTTTAGATAAAGCGTGACTATGTTTAAACCCATATTGACTTATGTTCTATAGACAATCTTTTAATATGAATCAGTTCCGCCTATGTTAGTAGGCAAGTTCAGAAGTCAAAAAGATAGTAACAGTAACTTCATTCCCTTCCATGCTCAGTTCAACCATCATTCGAGGGTGAATGATCCCAAGGGGGAGAAATTGTAACACCTAAAAAATTCCAAACTAAGACCCGAATCATTCTATAACACCTCACAATTCTACTCTTAAAATCTGAATCATTCATCATAAGTATATGAGATTGAATTGAGTGATTTCCTACTTGGTCATGAATTTTCATGTCCTTTACCAAGTGTATCAAGAGTATTAAAAGTGATCTAGGGTCATAAGGGACCTCAAAAACCAAGTCAACTTCGAAGCATTCCTATCGGCCAAAGGTTCTCACATGAGTTCATACACTGGTTAAGTTCAAATGATCATATCTCTCATCATATAATGAATTAGAAAAATCATTACCTATAAAATTAAGGTCTACGAGTCTTCTTTCCAACACAACCAAATTTGCATCAATCATAGTTAGGAGCAAAAAGTTATGGTCGTTTTACTAGAACATGTTTGGGTTGAGAAATTCGGCGAGGACATTTGCCCATTTGGCGACTCACTGTATGGTTTGGCAAAGCGCCGAATTAGCTCACTGAAATGTCCCGAAAACCTTGAATCTCTGTACTTTTGGAGATCTAAATCCCCTTTTGGTGATCCACCATATATTTCCGCGAAGGGACCTCTAGATTGCCTATTTAGCCGATGAGATCAATTAAAAGGCCAATTTCTTTTATTTTTATGGTCTTCTTACGTTTTTAGAAGGGTATTCTTGACCTTTTACCCTAAATTAACATCTCTAAGTCCATATTATAGTATATATCATTATTATGCGTATAGAAACTCTCAAAATCCCTAATTCTCCTTCTTCCAAAGATCAAGAACTCCAAGAAAGGTGTTTCTCCAATTTCCCATGATCTAAAGGCTCCAAGTTCAAGATTCTCTTCAAGATACTTAAGGTTTTCAATCCATGATTCTTCTCCACACTTCATCTTCCAAGATCTTTTCTTCAAAAGTCTTCACTAAGGTATGTAAGGCTATTCATAGTGTTGGAAAAAGTTCGTCCTTATGCCCTACCTCTAAATTCAGTCAGTAAAGAGATAAATATAGGGTTCCACCCAGAGTTCCTTGGAATATGAAATTGGTTTGTGTTTTCTTATTTCGAGTTCCGATTCCTTAATCATTGAGATTTTGACTCTCTTATGCATGTCGATTCTTAAGTTGTTGTTCATTCTTTCATTATTAAATGAACCCTATTTATTGAAGTCCTACTTTTAAAAGGTTCCTATACATTGATTTCAGACTTGAAAAGTGAGTCCATGAACATTTAAATGCATGATTTGAAAAGGGGTTTTAAAAGGACATAAATGGTTTCATATATTCTATTTTGCAGTAGAGAACAAAAGAGAATAATTGATTCATTTAAAAGCATTTCAGTAAAGTAAATTGAAGTAAACACAAGTTCTCTAAAAGAGGACTGTTGATCATAGTGATATTGATTATTTTGGGAGTGGTATCGAGCACCGAATTGGGAAAGAGTCTATATTTAACTCAAAGCCCCATAAACTACGTAGCCAACATAGGATCGTACCAATTTTCAGACAATTCCTCACCACCTCTTTGTAAGGCATATTAGATGGATTCATAGATTATAATTGTTGTCCTATACCCCAGCAAGCCATAAGATAACTCTGGTAACGTGGACAAGACATTGTATCATCATTAGGAACTGATGGGTGTTGATTAGAGAAACTCCCAAGTAAAGTAAAGTAAAGTAAAGTAAAGTAAAGTCTATTTATATATATGTATTCAGTTCAGTATTTACTATTATTGCATCCTTACCGAAAATGTTCAAATGATTTTCATCATGATCTACACTACACTTTAATTGAGTTATTTTCAGTCTTTCAGGTTAGTTATTTGTTTTATTCAGCCCTATTATATACCGTCTATTCAATGTACTAATGCCATTCGACCAACATCGTTTCATGATGAAGATTGAGGTACTTAGGATCGTTAACATGAGTTTCATTTAGATCACCTCATCCGCTTGCCAAATTTTGGTGAGACCTCCTTGCTTTCAGAGGACTGCAATTTATTGTTTAGTTTTAGTAATGCTTTGAGGTGTCGTGGGTCTTGTCCCTTCACCTAAATTTAGACATTAGAGGTTTCATGGACATGCAGAGTTAGTTAGTTTTAGTACTATCTCAGATGTTTTGCTAAACGCTTACTATTTATAGTAAGTATTTTTTAGAGAATGGTTTTATGTTCTGTAAATGTTTTGAAATGATCATCTATTAAAGCTTCCACATATTCTATTGAGTCATATGTACCATAGTTAGTCAGGCCAAAGGTTCACTTGGGGATCATCAATGATTTTTGAGTGTCGTCCACGCTCAGGGTGAGGCTCAGGACATGACAGGGAGTCTGGAGCCGGGGTCGGGTTGAGTGTCGGTGTAGTATCCAATTCGAAAGTTTGATCTTAAATCGGATGTTGGGGTCGGGAGCCAAGGTCGGGTCGGGTATCGTGGTAGGATCCAAGTTCAAAAGTTGGATCCTGAATTTACATATTGTTCTACTTTAACTTAATTTGATAATCCATGTTATTCTTTATATACTCATTATACAAAACATAAACTCTAATTAAGAATGCATTCCTTTATAATCAATACAAACGAAGAGATAATTTATGTAATAACCAAGAAAATAATAAATTTTGTGAATTAAATGGGCGAAAAGAGAAAGAAAGGGTGCATTGCATAAAACATTTATAAGAAAGAGCTAGCAAGGAAGTTGTATACCAACATAAGAAAATGGAAAGAGATAAACCTAGAATTGGGATGCTTCTTCCATTGCCATAATCTTATGTAATTTCCCGATATTATAAGCTCTCGCGGCGCTATAATGAAACATTTCTTCCCACTATGCTTGTCGAGAAAAAAACTCTGAGAAAAAAAAACTTTAAAATGTATCCAAAATATATTGTATTGTATTTATAATTCGATTAATCAAAACAAATATTATATTTAATATCACAATATAATAACTAACAACCACCCAAAGGCACCGACAAGAGTTGTTGTGGAGTGGTAAGTACTCCTTCATCCTTAACCAGAGGTCTCGGGTTCAAGTCCCCCTGGGTACGGAGTCACCATTGTTAGAAAGCGCTTTACCCCCAACGTGGGACTTCTCGACACAAATTCGAATTTAGTCGAGCTCAAATGGAGGTACATGACACTAGGTTGGGAAATTAAAAAAAACACCCAAAGTCACATTTATTCAATTTTACAGATAGCTTATATTTTAGAGAGTGGTACGTAGAACATGATTTGTTTGGTCTTTTTAGTGACATTAACTACGAAAAAAAATCTAAAAAGTACAAAAAATAATCAAATAAAATATAGCCAGTAATCAATGAATTAGGCTGAGAACGATAAGAGATTAAATATTAAATTTCATTAAAGATAGAAACAATAGGTGATTTCTTTCCACCTGCTTGAGCTGCAGAGTTAGCTAGTATACGAGCGGAGCTAAAGGACATCAAAAAGTTTGAGTGAATCTTCTTTGCTCGAAATTACAATAACGCAAATAGGTAAAGATGATTATTTATTATTATATATGAATGGTTAAATACAAAATTATAGTTTAGTAGCAGAGGGTCAGAATAATTGTTTTAGATTATGAATATAAATTCTAGGTGTGACACCTATTATCTTTTTTAATTCCCTTATACGAATTTCTAACTCCACCCTTGTTTGATACTTGTGTTGGTTTTTTTTGGATTCAGAGACCATTGTTACAAAATAAATAATCATGAAAAAATAACAAAATCAAAATGAGATTTTACCAGTTTTCCTCCATCAAGGAGAATGGGAGAATCACAGAGACTAAAAAACAACTCTTTTTTGGTGTTGCAAATAGGAGGAAACTCCGATCTATCAATTAGTTCTTGATAATTAGAGGGCAAAAATTTTCCCCAAATATCATCCGATTTTGTAACAACTTTAAATTGTTTTGATAAAATTGTTGATCTTACTGCATCTGCTGGAGTTGTTTTTGTAATTATTTCAAAAATGCAGCCTTCTGGCAGCCTTTCAAAGTAATCCATTGGAGAAATGGACTTGGAAAATTCATCTCAAAATTCTTACAAAAGTTTATAACTGAGAAATACAATAAAAGTTATTTTTTTACCAGCTTTATATATGATTTAAATAGTCAAAAGGAATAGATTTTAGAAATCTATTTTGTTAGTTGTAGTAACTCTACAGATCAACATATATAATTATGACTTTTATTGTAAATTTGACTAGATGCTATTTTCTTTTATTTATAGATTAACTAAATAAAAGAGTCAAACTTATTCAAACTTTAGTTAAGTCTATTGCGACCAATATTATAAAAATAAAAGTAAGAAATAAGAGAAAATTTCTATTTTTGTGTCTAAATGCGTGATTGGATCAAAAGTCTCCTAGAAAACGTTGAATCTGAGTAAACGTATTGACATTTATAAATTGTGATCTTTAGTTCTCAAATAACTTATATCGCTAGCTCTGTAGGTCTTTTGAGATAACTTCCTTGTGATTATAGGTCTACCATGTCTCCTTATTACATGTCCATTCAGTATGATTTCATACAATACACTTAATTAACTTATGATTTAACCATGATCAATTAGTTGATTTGGTGTAAACATCATATGTGAATAAGATTTTACCAAAGTAAGTATCTGGATGTCAATGTAGAACATGACCAAACCATCTCATTTGTTATTTTTTTAGCAAATTTACCACTAGACGGAGTTTCTAGCGGCCATTTATTAAAAAAATATCAATAAGGATATGTACAAGCAATGGGGACTGGACCTTATCTTACCAATCCCTAATGAGGTTAGAAACTCCTATTAACTAACAAGCATGAAGAAGATAAGAGTTAGATAGAACTATGTTTTTTTTTATCACCAAAGAGTTTATAATACACTCTATGATGATTTACAAATGAGGATGCTTAAATAATAAAAAAAATATAACAACCAAGAAGAATGTTGAGTTATCTACCTCAAACTTCCTTTTACAAATGGATGAATTAAAAAAATTGATTGTCCATCTAAAGTAACCTGAAGTACTTCTTCTTCTTCTGTCCTTCTCCTTCTTTTTCTTTTGTCCTTCAACACTTGATTGTTCATTACTTCTTCTTGGAATTATTGGATCTAGTTAAATCTATTGACACTATCATATGATTCTGCATTGCCAATCATGTCGGTATTTGCCTTGGGACAAACTCCCCAGTCACCTTGTCATTCCAACTATTCTTTATTACGTGCTTTTTTTGTTATTACGTTTTTGCCTAGGAGAAATATCTGCGTCCCTTGCAAAATAGTAATCCAATTGATTTTGGGCGTATTTGCATGCCTAGGAACCAAATAACACCCATGCTTTGGTCGAGTTTAGGGATGAATTCGTTAGTTTTTAATAGTATTTGAGTTATATATTTCATTTGGACTAACCATTGTGATCAATCACTATAGGTTGGGAAACAAGGATAAAACAAGCACAAAAGTGGAAATTATGAAGTGAAGAGTTGGTCCAAGCGCGAGAGCATAAGTAAAAAGGTGCCAAATAAAAGTGGAAACCATTAGATGAAGTGAAATATGTTGAAGTGCACCCTTTTCGCGTCTCGGAGAAAGAATTAATTATTTTGTCCACATTGTCAAGTTGAGACATAAGAGTTTGTATCCTCTCCGCGTCGCAAAGAGCAGGAATGCATTTGAAGCTGAAACAAAAAGGCATCTCCATGTCGCGGACCTGGGCTCCAGTTTTCTACCCTTTTTCCTAAATTATAAATAGACACAGATTTTATTTTATTATCATTCTTTCTCTGGGTTTTGAAAGAACGACGAATTTGGGAGTTGTTTAATCCGTTCTTAGGGTTTATTCTAAACTTTACTCTGTTCGATCTCTTTTATGTTAGTTGAACATTACAAAATTGAGAATCGTATTATGAGTAGCTAAATTTCCTAGTTTAAGGATGTGGCTACATGATGATTGTATTTTACTGATTTTAATGGATTGATTTTTATTATCATATGAATCTCCCTTTTATCCTTACTTTAGTATTCCGTGACTGACCACCATTGAAATAAATGTCTTGTCCGAATTGAACTCGGGAGAGGAATAAGAGGATAAAACGTGGGGTAAAAAGAGCATGATCTTCTCTATGTTTAAGGTTAATTTGTATCTAGGATATGTATATACCTAGAAATCTTACTTGGTTAATAGACATAACGAAATCGTAATGCTCGGTAGTTGGTTCAATCTATCCCCGCTCAATGATGTAGTTAGACTGCCAATTATCGTAGGCGATTAGAGGTCGGGAGACCATGATCATACATATAACCTTGTAATCAGTGATTCAATAATTGATTGACATCCATTAAATAAGATAATTTGCATGAATCCTTTGCAGGATGCAACCCTAGAATTCCCCAAGTCATTGTTTGAAATTCAATTGAAATCGAATCATAGTAGCTTACTTCAATAATTAGATAATTAATCTTTCAAAATCCCAGATCACTATCTTGATAACACTTGTTCTAAATTTTAATTGTTGGAAGAATTGAATACATCTAATCTTAAGTCTCTATGGATACGATACCCGACTCTTAAAAAGAGCTACTTTAATACTTGCACGGCCACGTACACTTGCGTGTGCGTTTGGGCACAATACCAACCAATCCTCTTTTTCACCTTCCTCAAAGATGTCCTCATCTTGTAGGTTAGCAAACCGATTTGGGGAGAAAATACTACTACCACCAACTAGTAGTTGTTTGTTAGTGTTAATATGTGTAAGGGAAATTAACTTTTCAACATTAGAACTCACCAATGCATCAATAACATCCTTGTCACTAACATAAATTTTTTGAGGTGTGGCATGTTCATCCTCTTCTTCTACCATATTCGCCCATTGTCTCTCACTTGTAACACATTTTTGCTCACTAGAAGTCATCAAACTATTTGTCGGAGTATGATTGCAATCTTTTCACTTGTAACCAATTTTTGCCACATTTTGATTATCCTCAATGATCACCGATATATTGTTATGTCTCAATAGTTGCCAAAGTTGAGACATGCCCCTTTTCTTTCGATGCACGCCCGACACCCTCACCCCCCACTTGTCACAACCCAGGAGTATCCCCTAGACGTAACACGACGTACATGACCCCGAAGGGGTCTCATACAAGCCTCTAGCATCATCATTACATAAGACATAGAAATAATGCGGAAAAATTTAAAACTTTACAATCGAAGTCCAACTTCACTTTTCATAAAAGATAGTAATAGGAAATCTAGACTTTGTCTCATCTACCATCTAAAACATAGGAATACAAAGTTTTGGGACTTAGTCCTTTACATCAATAAACGTCTCAATATACGAGATACAAAATGAAACTAAGAATTAGGAAATCCTGTCCTCGAACTTGAGGACTCACCACAACTTGGAGATAAGCAATCCAAGTCTTCTTCAAAGGAGAGTGAAAGACACCTAGCCGGAACCTACACTCATTAAGATGTAGAAGGAAGAAGGGGTTAGCACATGATATCTACTAAGTATGGAAACATGCATAAAATCATTTAAATATGATAAAAAGGACATTTTAGTGAAAAGTATGCATTTATCAAGTTTGAAAACCAACATGCATTTTTCAATGTCAAAGATAAGCCATAATCACATTTATAAACACAACATAGTAATGTCAACACCTTAGCAACCCCTAAGGAACACTTGTGCAATGTTTGGTTGGCATCCCATAATACCAACCCTACTAAGTACCCCCTTGAAGCTCCATTGGTCACGCATATCATCTTTAGACCTCATTATAATCATTAGTCACCCATAGGGAAATACTCATGAACATTACTTTGAATACAAGGAAAGTCATTCATAACAACTAACCATTCAAGACACATGTATGCATTAGTATCTTATCACAATATAAAGGAACCATCCCACAACATCCTACTAAGTCCACTTGTGCAATGTGGAAGTGAAGTCCCATACCCCCAATCTTACTAAGTAAACTCACCAAGAAGTCATAGTATAGTTCATGTCTCATTCATTATCTTTTATTTAGGGAAGAATAGTCATAACCGACATAGACCATGTGAGCTACATGGAATCCGGTGTTATGTAACCCCACACCGAAAGAAGGTGTCCTACTTGCCTAAGGTAGGACTAAATTTGTTAGCTTATAGGTGGATCCATTAGCTAAGTCCTATGTTGGCACATAGTTATGGGATAGGGAGATTGCTTCTAAAAACCCACCCTATTGCATTGGCGGAGGGGATTCCATCTCATGAGTTCACTTTGGATGACCCAACCTATTGCATTGGCGGAGGGGCCTTTACCTCATTGTCCATATCCACTCGTTACTAAGCATTTATCTCCCAAAATATACATAATTAGTCATTAAATTGTATTTACATGTGTGGAGGAGTGCTCTACCCTTCATTCAATACAACTCATAAAATAGCTCATAGATTCAATAAAGTGAGAACTAACTGTCAACCTTAGAATCATCATTAACATGTGAGTAAACCTTTCACATTATTGTTCATAGTGTTTTCATGAGAAAATAGCCTTTGAATCAACACAACAACATCATCATCATCCTAGACAAGTCATTCATGAACATGTGTAAGGGTAAGGGGAGAATAACCTTTCAAAAATACCTCAATATACACAATAGTCGTAGGATCTTTACCTTTCAAGTGAATCATAAGTTCACACACATCACCTTCAACAATATGTACAAACCCTAGCAATTTACCTTTTCAAGGGTAATGAATCATGTCTCACAATCATACTTAGAAATACTACTTTAAGCATGAATAAGAAAAATTCAATAACTATATTAACATAGATGCAATTCATAGTAATCATCCTGCATCAATACACCTATCAGAATTCATGAAATTGGGGTCATGGAGTAGTTCATGGGTTCATAGGGAATTTTACAATGAAAATCACCATTAAACATCAAATCACCCATAATATAATGCAATTAACATAATAAAATCATTTTTAGGAAGAACCCATGGTTGGAATGAAAACCTTAGTTTTTGAACAAGTTACCAATTCTGAAATCAAGAGTTGAAGGGCTTTATGGAGAAAAGTGTTCCATGAATCAAGGTTCCCGTACCTTAATTGAAGCTTTGCCCACGAATTGGAGTTGAGAAGATGGATTCTTGAGCCCTAATCTTCAAGTTCTTGGTGTTCTTCAATGGAGGAACTTCTAGAGAGAGAAATATTGAGAGAAGGATGATGCTCTTGGGTTTCTTCTTTTATTAATTGGGAGTAACTAAAAAGGAAGAATTTTGACTTTAAAAAGTATAAATATTTGTTAGGAAAAGAGTGGGAAAGTGTTGGTTCAAGTTTTGGAGAGATTACTAAAAGACCCTTACTTAAAACTTCAAAAACTTACCTTCCCCACGCTGAAGCTCGCCCTTTGGCACCCTTGGCTCGCTCGAAATTCCAGTAAGCTCCCTAAATGGGCAGCTCACTAGGCGATGAGGAGGGTCAATGGGCGAATTGGCAACCCCATTGGCAACCCATGACCCCTTTTGCCCAATTTTCCAGAACCTAGGACAAGGGCACCTCACTAGACGATGAGGAGGGTCAATGGGCGAATCGCCAACCCCATTGGCAACCCATGACCTCTCTTGCCCAATTTTCCAGAACCTAGGACAAGTGAAGGTTGTCCACTAGGCAAGGAGAGCCTATTTGGCTCATTGCCAAGGCACATGGGAAATGCTACTACCCATCGCCGAATGGACCAAAGGTAGGTATTATTTTCCTTCATTTTTCTTAGGTAGTTTAAGGTCCTTGACTTCATCCTAGATGCTAAACTCTTCCCTTTTTTATCCTAGTTTAGTCTAAACGTCTCCGGAAAGTTACTCAAAACCTTACGCTTAGGCTCTAGGTTAACCTACCATTTTCCAAGGTGTTACACCACTCCCCCAAAGCCTTACTAGATTCAGCTTCATATCCATAGAAACTAAAAATTTCTCCTTGCCATTAGGATCAAATTCAACAGTAGTAATACCTATTTGAACGTCGTCTGCAGGAACAACTTACTTTGCAATAGCTGTTTTGATATTAAATGGATTATTTTGAACCTCAACAACACCTTGTGTATCTTTATCAGATGTTTTTTCCGCCAACAAATAATAATTCAAGTCTTCTTGAGCTTGAGGATTATTTTGAACCAAAATAGGAATGGAATTATTGTGCATTGCATCATCAGATTTTGATGATTCAATTATTTCCAATACATCATGTTTTGGTACTTGGATTTTTATCATCGGCTCTTTGAATAACTTTTTTTAGTCCCCTCTTCTCATTCGAAATTTCCCTTGCATCACCATTATATTTCTCGATATCACACACACTTTCTTCTTCTCTTACACCCACTTCTTGATCATGGACTATGTTATTTTCCAATATTAGACGACGACAATTAGTTGGGCATGACCTTAATGCTTGCAAATTAGTACATTACAGAGGAAAATTATCATAAAAAATCTCCTGAAAGTGGTCCAAAATCTTACCAAATTTTTCATCCAAATATTGGAGTTTAATTCGTTTAGGGTGCTAGTCCAACAGATCAAACTAATACAACTAGTACAATACAAATAGTCATCACTATTAAACTGAATATAACCAGATTGATGCGATAAAACTGATACAAACTGATCACTACAAAATAAACTATGTCATGTATCAAAGTAACCCAATCAAACATTGACCTTCAATAACAAATTGTTTTGGAAGAATGCTACGCAACTCTTGGATTTCAGGTGCACCATACGAGAACTTCATCACAATGGCTTGGTAAAGTCCCTCTTCAGTAGAAAACTTGTCTAACTCTATAAATGTGAATCGTAGGGTTGGTTGTCCATGTACATATTGGATCTATTTCAATTATGTTTTTGGCACAACAAATTGTGCAGGCATCAACATATGTAAGTTCTGGTACTGGCTCTCCCTCAGCCATAGGCTGGGTACAGGACGAGAAAGCATTTGGATCTTTTAATACAACTTCCTTCCACGTGATTTTAGGTCTATGTACCTCACTTCCTTTTAATACATGTACTCACCATGGTTTCACACGTATAAGTCGGTGCATCTAAAATCAACAAGAACATGACCAAACCATCTCATTTGTTTTACTTTTCTAGGTTTATTTATATAACTAGTCTCTGGGAATGTGAGTTGCATGTTTATCCCAAACAATAATGTATTCCGACACTCGAAACTCCAAATGACACTGAAAATCACTTTCTTAACAACTTAGCCTTTCAAACTCAAAACTTATCAAATCTCAACTTTTAACTCAAAGTTTAAAACAAACTTTTCAAACTCAATCAAAAACGACTCGGGGGTCGACATCGGGAGGGGCAAAACGGTAATTTCTACGGAGAAACAAAAA
>JAJONQ010036120.1:0-16149 GCA_036250385.1 Solanum microdontum
AGCAAACCATTCAAAAAAGCCGATTTGACATCAAGTTGATGAATCTTCCAGGAACTATGAGATGCAAATGCAAGAATAAGCTTTATTGTGTTACCTTGCTACAGGAGTAAATGTTTCCTGCTAATCCACACCATATTGTTATGCGTATCCCTTCACCACCAATCTAGCCTTATGTTTGCAAATTGTTCCATCAGGATTGAGTTTTGTCTTGAAAATCCATTTTACACCAATCACCTTTCGATTTCTAGGTCTGTCAACAAGCTGCCACATTTCGTTCTTCTCGATCATGTCTAGTTCATCTTGCATAGCTCTCCTCCATGCTTGAGAGTCTTGTGCTTCATCATAGCTTGTTGGTTCAGAAGTAATCACGTTACACCGCTGATAGACATCTTTTAAGGATCTAGTTCCCCTCACTAGTACATCATCCACTAGTTTATCTTCTAAAAGTTGAGGCTGCTCTTTTGAAAATAAATCAGAATAAGAGGTCTTCTAATTTTTCCAATCCCCACCAGCTGCTTCATCAAACTTCACTTCTCGGCTGAGAATTAGTTTTTCTGATTTCAAATAGAAAATCCTATAACCTTTGGATGAACTATAGACCATAAATATGCCTTTATGAGCCTTGTTGTCCCGCTTAGTCCATTTTGTTTCTGGAACTCGATAATAACATATACACCCAAAGATTTTGAGATGATGTACTGATGGTTTGTTCCCACACCAAGCTTCATATGGAGTCATGTATTGCAAGGCCTTAGTAGGCAATTTGTTCAACAAATATACAGGGGTATTGACTGCCTCTGCCTAAAACTGATTTGGGATCTTTCTTTCGAGCAAAAGTCATCTGGCCATCTCCATTACTGTCTTGTTCTTCCTTTCAGACACGCCATTTTGTTGTGGAGTGTATGGTAATGTCAATTGGCATTCAATACCTGTGCTATTACAAAACTCCACAAACTAAGAAGAAGTATATTCTCCTCCATTGTCAGACCTTAAAGGCTTAATACTAAGATTACATTGATTTTCTACTAAAGCTTTAAATTATTTAAAAACATCAAAGACTTCACTCTTCAGTCTAATCAAATAAACCTAACACATTCTGGTGTAGTCATCAATAAAAAGAAGAAAGTATTTGTTACCACTCAATGAATCTATTTTCATTGGGCCGCAAACATCCGTATAAATGAGCTGAAGTTTCTTGTTAGCTCTCCATACTTGATTTACTTGAAATGGCAATTTTGTTTGCTTTTCCTGTTGGCAAGTTTCACAAACTTGAGCATTAGAAAGAAATTCATGCATATTTTCCACTAGCTCCTTCTTTTTCATCTCTGCGATGCTTCTCAGATTGAAGTGACCAAACCTTTTGTGCCATAGGTTTGTACATGTTTGTGAAGTAATAGTGTAAGCCTGCTTAGTTATTTTCTCCCAATCAACTGAAAACATTCTATTGCTCATCTTGACATAAAATAATTCTACTCCAGATGGGTCAGAAACAACACATTCACGATTCTTAAAATCCAGAAAATAATTATTTCCAAGTATTTGTCCAACACTCAACAAATTTTGACTCATATCAGGTGTGTACAAAACATCAGGAATAGTTTCGAAACCTAATATTGTTGAGATAGACATTGTACCTCTGTCTTTGACTTCTACTGCCTCGCCGTTTCCCACTTTTACTTTAGATTTGTATGTATCATCGAGGAAGTTGAGCATTTCAGCATCATTGCACAAGTGATGTGTGCAACCACTATCAAGAAGCAATGAATTAGAGGATTCATTGATTGAAAAGTGTGAAACTGCAAATAGTAGCTCCTCATGTGCATCTGTAGCTTCTGCTACTTTTGTTTGCAAAGCACCAGAGGCCTTTGCTCTTGATTTGCAGACATTGGATATGTGCCCCGTCTACTTACAGTTGCCGCATATATCATCGACCTTCCACCGATAGTACTTCTCCAGATGTGTAGTTTTTTTACAATGTTTGCACGGAGGGAACTTCTGCTTCACATCTCCACTATTATTTCCTCCATCATGCTTGCCCTTATTCTTTTGGTTGACCTGTTGCTTTCCTTTACCAAATATTTGTGTTTGTACAGAGAAAGCTCCTTCAGTAAACTTGTCCCATCTCATAGTCCTCTTTTGCTCTTGTGCTTGAAGAGCACTCATTAGTTAACCTAATGAAAGTTTTCCCAGGCCCTTGGATTCTTCAAGAGAGGAAATCTTAGATTCAAACCTCTCAGGAAGAGTCAGAAGAACTTTCTCCACAATTCGTTTGTCTGTAAATTCTTCACCAAGAAGTCTAATGTTATTAATAATTAAGGAGATTCGATCATCATACTTACCGATTGTTTCACCGTCTTGCATATTCAAGCACTCAAACTCTCTTTTCAGGTTCAACACTTGCAGTTGACGTGTTCTATCACTGCCTCAATTCTTCTTTCAACCTATCCCAAGCCTCTTTTGCTATTTTGCAAGCCATGATTCTGTAAAACACAGAATCTGCCACAACATTCTGCATAAGCGACTTGGCTTTAGATTTCTTTGCCTTCTCTTCGTTGTTGGATTTGATTTGAGCCAAGGTAGGATTTGCTGGTAGAGCAGCAAGTGGTTTATCTTCCATCACAGTTTCCCAAAGTTCATAGTCTTCCCGAAAAGCTTGCATCTTCACAAACTAGATTTGGTAATTTTCACCGGTGAAAGTGAATGGTGGATTTAAAGGTAGGTTGTTGGATGCCATTTGTGTTGTAGGTTAAAACTTTTTGGTCCTGTAAGATCAACTAGAGGCTTTGATGCAACTGTTAGAACAAAAATACTCAAGAAACTAATTTGAAGAATAAAAATAGAGTGACCATATGAAATTCCAGCTATTTATTAATTTGCATAAGATCTGAATTTATACAATAAAAAAACTAACCATTTCCTATCTAGTAGCCACTTACAAAGTGGATGTTAAAACTAAATAAGAACATGTGCCACAAACAACCATAAATGGGGCCACTAACAACTATTAAAGGGGCCACTAACTTCAAAAAGTTGAGCAACTAAAGTTGACTAAGTCTAGCTAGAAAATAGGAAGCACTAAACTAAAATAAGTAAAAAATAGTAAAAATAATAAGCTGGAAAAAATGCCAATTGTCTAACAGAGATTGACAGGGAAAATCTTACCTGATGTTGTTAATTTTCTGTTGTTTTTATTATTCATGCAATAGGGTGCCTTTGTGACTTAGGGTGAAAACAATGCAATTTATTGAGTAATCACTAAATAAGAGTAAACCCCATCTAATTTATTTTAACACTAAATAAATTATGGACTTAGCCCATTAGCCACCAACTAAAATTAATTATTTAAAATCACCCGTCAACTAAATAATTGTTATTAACAAATAGCTCAAAAATTTCCAAACCAATTTCAGCGACTGATCAAAATTGACTCAAGCAAATGTCGAGAGGTGTAAAATGGTAGTTTTATAAAAGTGCCAAAAATGACCTTACGGGTCACTACATTATCCACCATTAAAAATCATGTTCGTCCTCAAACTTTAGGAGAAGATGAATAACCGACGTTACCAAATGCCTGAGGTATACTCCCAGAGTCTGTGTTCATCTCTCCAAGTGAGCTCCTCCTTACGACTATTCTATCAAACTCAACTACTAAAAACTGAACTTTCGAATCGAACTTTGAAAGATCTATAAATCAAGAGTGATAATCAAGCCACATACTAACCCATGAATCCAATCTAAACTGAAACCCACAGGACCATAACATAATCATCATAACGAATCTTTTCTCACATAACCAAGATACCATTTTGAATCAATACCCACTACAACCAGAAGTGAACCTGAACCAACCACCATATACTCATTGCACAAACCATTATAGATCATATCAAGATTCCCTTGTCACAACATAATCTTTCCACGAGCTTAAACTATAAATATTTGATCTTTAAACATAACGTACTAATCAAGGGAGGATCAAACTTATCTAACCCAAACAAGGAAATGATCAAGTAACCACCTAGCAAGCTATACATCCAAGTATACAAAACCTCTAACAACACTACAGGGATGCTAGATCAGTGGCTGTGACTATAGACAAACCTCAAAAAAATTAGTAAAACTAGACCCAATGGTCCCCAAATTTAGTCACACCTAGTCAGAACGTGACCTTGACGATGAGATGAATATTAAAACTTTTGTACACCTATAACTATTCATGGTAGCTCTTATATAAATTCTCATAAGCAAAATTATGTGTGTAGAACCACTAGTATACTTCAACTATCCCAAATGACACCAAATCTACCATAACCAAAATGTCCTAGTCTGCCCAAAGATACCACCTCACCATGATGAGGAAAATCGTATGATCGGTATACCCGATCCACCACTAGGAATTCACCCATATATGTGGAAACACGTGTTGGCAGAGACAGCAAATCACACTCCAAATCATGTCCAAATGAAGTAGGTCGTGCCATAAGAATGTACTGAACCAAGGTCGAATAATACTAGATACTTCTTTCATAGTTCCCACATCAAACATTTTCATTCATCTAACTCTATTTCTTTGATTTTTCTAGCTATCCACAATTAACAGTATAGTCCATATTACAATTGTACACATACTTGGTTTATCGAACCCTACATGCTCTTAATAATACTCTACTAATACCAACACTCTTAATACAAAGAGAACATCATAACCACTCCGGCCATTAACCTTACTCTCAAATTGTCACTAGTATCAAGTATTCTTAGCATACACATCATCGCCTCCAAAATTTCAAAACTATGGCTCCCTCTCTTTCCATGTAAGCATTTTGTGATAGATACAGATTCTACCCAAGACTGATACTACTGATTTCAAACATGATAGTACTTTCCCATCGAGATAAAACTATTAAACCATGCCCACAATCAAGTCCATGCAAGTTTTCACATACCATGTTTAAACTACTATTTCAAACCATCACATACCTCATGCCGTTACGCAGAGAAATTCTTGACTACCTCAATAGGTCTATATACTATGAGCACATAACCTTTATTTACTATGAAGTATCTACGTAGTGCAACACATCGTTCTGTGTAGTCCCATTTAAAAGAGTAGTTTCAATCCTCTTGAAATCCTCAATAACCAAGTAGAATTGTAGGTTCATACCATAGTGCATCCATAATTCATCTACCATAATTTGAACAATCTACCCTCACATAACAACGTAGAATTTTTCGCACATTGCTGTTTTTCAACCAAACAAAAACCCAATTTCATAAAACCCTTTGATAAACTCTTAGTAAGCCTGTGTAGAATCAACTCACATTTCATAGTCATATCTAAACACAAAGGCAAAAATTCATACAACCTTTAACTTCAAACGAAGTATCTATACAGGACGACATATTTCTTCACCTTTATTGTTTTCCTCTCATTATGTAAATTCCAAACACCTTGAACTCTCCAATAAACTTGACTCTTATTCCTTTCACTAACTCGGTTGCCAACCTTATTCTTTAACCAACAACACATGACATTTTATCTCTTACTGTAAACAATAACTTTAAGTGAAACACTTCCTTATATTCTTTAACAATCAATATCAATGACCTTTATGATCCAAACAATGCATAAGTCCTTCCAAATACCCAGTACTCAATGTGATCGATCATTTCTTATCTCACAAATCCATACCATGAAAAACATACTACCACAAACGTAGACTTACAATAAATAAACCTGAATTGTGATTCCAACCGTACCAGTTTTCAAACTTGAAAACACAAAAACACTTATTACTACACTCGAATCGAACACATATGGACTTCTTTCTCAAATCTTATCCAATCGTTTTAACCAATCTGATGAACCCATGAAACTATTACTATAACCAGAGCAAAAAGTATTGAACCACGTATCTCTGAATCCAATTCTTAACCCTCTAAATACATATCTTTAGCCCTTGCAATAAGAGTAAATAATATTGCTCGCACCTTCTTCCAAAAGCTACACTACATCCCACTAATTTTATTTATTTATTTATCATTATGACTCTAGCTCTTTTCAATTCTATTCGAGCGATGTCCCAACATCTCTAAAACTTTTCATACAACCATGTTACTCACCAAATAGTAGAAAACTAGAATATTAGATACTTGCAAGTCCTCATTACCATACAAAATCAATTTAACCAACAATCTTTATCATATAGTTGCATCCTAATCACAATCCATCACGAACTCTTATTACCATTACCACGAAATCAACCTTTTCATCAATATGACACGTTAAACCCAGTTATACTAATAAAATCCAAAGGACTAACCCACTTTTATATGCACTTTTTACTAAAATCTCTAATTACCTTCACACAAGTATACTCTTTGGGACTTCCTTTACCCATAAGCTTGTCATTTTGGTATCTATCCATTCCCTTGGACCTTAAGATAAAATCATCGGTCCACATTTAGAACCCTCGGGATATACTTCTCAACTTAACGCATTAATACCGTATCAACGACCCACCACTAAAATCTTACTTAACCCTAAACATCTGCAGTAACAACCTAGTTGGTTTCTCAAATGTGAATGCAACATCGAATCTCATTATATCATAATGTGATACAACTGATAACAGTTTAAGTAGTTAGTATTCGCACTTGACAATCGACGTATTTGTTTCCATATACCACTATTATCACATTGCAAAAAATTATTAGATCCACAACTAGAACATATCATACCTACCGAGAAGATCGTACCCAAATAACCCTCACATTTCTATCCATTACGTAGTTACAAGGCACTAACAAATCCATTTGGTTTCTCATCTAATGCGATATGCATTCCCTCGTAGATCTGGCCGATAGCACGATAACACACTCCATAACTATAACTAAGTAAGCATCGGTACCGTTGTAGTAGTCATGTCATGACCCTCTTTGGTATACACTCAATCTATGAAACCACAAAAAAGATACTGACCTCAATTGGTGCAGCATCATTCTTCTCATTCGCTAAACAACCCATACATGTTATGACAACTTTTCTAACTTTGTTTTCCTAAGTTACATTGTTCATTATCTTTCCATCCTTTTAATCAGTCCAATTCAAATTGTCAATCCACTCTAAATATTGCCTATACCACACAAGTATTGATCCCACTACTAGATGAGTAGCCTAAAAAATATATAAAACTCTCATGAAGTCCCTTAAACCACTGTTCAAGTCGCTTATTTATCCTCAAAGTACATCATCGAGCCATCACCTAACCCAATCCCTTCAAGTTGTTGAACATTCTAAATTTTAGCACTCATCATTTCCATAAGTCTATACCTTCTAAACCAAATATAACCTCCAAGCCATACACGACACCAACTACTCACACGAAAAACCACGTACGAGTAATCAATTTAAGTGAGAGAGAGTAATGAAGCGATAGAGAATCAGATCGGACCAAGGACACATGATAGAGATTCAAGAAGTGATGATTTTTCCTAAAAGTCACCATAGACTCTCGAAGATAAGTACAAATGTCTCTATATCAATCCTCGAGACTCTACTTAGACTCAACTTGTATACATGTGAGACTTATAAACCTGGGGCTCTGATACCATTTTGTCACGACCCAAAAATTGGATGTGATGGCACTCGTCTTAAGCCACCCAGACAACTCAGCCTAAAACCCAAATACCACAAAAATGCGGAAGTAAGATAGATTGAAATATCAAAATATTATAAGTGTGGATAACTAAACCAACTTAACAGAAACCCCAAAACCTGGTTGTCACATGTACAACCCTCTAATGTATTACAATTGATTCAAAAGAAAAAAACACAAGTCTCAAATGACATTGTTTCTAGAATAGAATAAGATTATAAATAGGAGTAATAAGGTCCGCTAAGATGACAAACATCTACCTCACAAATCTCCACAAGAAACCTTGGAAAAGAAAAAAAATAGAAAGTATCATGAAGATGCGGGCTCGTAACCTACAAAAAATATAGAAGCAAGTTGTGAATACCAAACCACATGGTACTCTGCAAGTAAACAAACTTCTAAACACAAGCTAAGGGAATAGAATACGGGTACTCCTTACACCCAACCAAACCTCCACAACTACAGCTTGCATAAAACCATCCCAACCAAATAGTTCACAATTTACATATCACACAACTCAACAACAACACCCTAACAATTAGATATCCTCAACAACAAACTCAATATTCATCAATCACAAAGTTCTATAGAAAGGCACTCACAAGATCAGCATCACACAAGATCAAGTTCTCCAATGATAAAGAGGTGCAATGCAAGAAAATGCAATATCAAGTATAATGATGCATATCTGGCCTAATGATGCACACCCGCTGTCTCATAGCTTGGGACCCATGCAGGACATATCTATCCATGCATTCGTTGTGGCGTGAGACAGGACCCAGGATAATAAAATATGTTGCGGCGTGTGAAACATCCCTCGATAAGAGAATCTGTCGCACCGTGCGACATGTCCCTAGAAATATAGTATCCATCTTGGCGCGCGACACGTCCCTCAAAATGGAACATCCTCTTTAATTTCTTATAATTCCTCAATTCACATAACACTTATCACAATAATGTCTCAAAACCAATGCAAATGACATGTTCACACAAATAATGAGGAAATGACCATTTTCATAACACTGCACAATTCACAACAACACAATCGTGATACAACATCAACAATAATTAATAAGCCTTTCAAACCATTCTCAACACATCACACACAAACCATTAACCACATTGACTTTAATTACCCATTATTTATCATTAGAATTATTCAATATGGACAAGTATACCCATTACTAAGTCCCATTACTCCCCAACACATACCATAAGGAAATACCTGATTCTATACAGTTAACAAGGGTTTAGAAATTGACTTGCCTCAAATAGTCGAACAATCACTCTGGGACTTGAGCCTTCATGTTTCGTTGGACTTGCATATAAATACAATCTATTCAAATAAATAATCACAATGATCTTTCAAAACTAACAACACTCATATTACTATATGTCTAACCTAGACCAAAAAAATCACCCAAATCTATAATCAAGTTCCTAATTTTGATACCAATTAATATATCAACTCTCATATTTTTTTTTCAAATTTCAAGCCTAGGGTTAAGTTCCAATTTCTCCAATGTCAATAATATAATATTTAGTTATAGATACCAATATTATTAAAACTTCATTTTTTAGACGATAATCATAAAAAGAAGAAAAAAGAAATCAAATTCACAGTGAAGTTACCAAACCAGAAACTTGCACTTGAGAAAGCAATTCATTAAATAATCCATCCCATTCTTCCTAATCATTGAATTATAATTTGCTAATCATTACCCCATGATTACTAAATTATTATCCTACCATAACAATACTTTCTTTGCTCCAACCTACAACCGCCACTCACCCAACTCTTTTCATTCTCTCACTCATCATTATATCAAAGAAATTAATTTTAATACCACCGTCCACTGCAAAAACCAAGCATTGCATACAAAAGGAGGAAGAGAATGGCAGGGAAAATCTTAGCTGATGTTGTCAGTTTTCTGTTGTTTTTCTTGTTCGTGCAATAGGGTTCCTTTGTGACTTGGGGTGAAAAGACCGCATTTAATTGAGTAATGACTAAATTAGAGTAAACCCCATCTAATTTATTTTAACATTAAATAAATTATGAACTTTGCCCATTAGCCACCAACTAAAATTAATTATTTAAAATCACCGGTCAACTAAACAATCGTTATTAACAAATAACTCAAAAATTTCTAAAACCAATTTCACCGACTTATCAAAATTAACTCAGGCAACTATCGAGAGGGGTAAAATGGTAATTCCATAAAAGTTTCCAAAAATGATCTTACGGGTAATTACATTATCAAAAACTTTCACATAATTTTTTTTCACAAGGAGTTATTCTAACCAATAAAAGTATCAGATTCTATATTTTTCATGTACAAAAAAATAGAAAAATTGATGTTTAATCTCTACATAAAAACGTGAGTCTTTTTTAACAAGACAGTCATATACTCAAATATATATTATGATAAATTATGTTAAAGATAAAAATGATTAGATATGAAGATATTTTTAATCATTCATTATATTTACACTTCTTGATATATGTGATAATGTCAAATCATTTAATTTCTGTTGAAATATTCTTAAAGCCTACTAAAATTTACTTTTTTTTTCTTATAACAGACGATTCCCTTTTAATTTATTTATTTTCAAAATTAGTTTTCCCCTTTAATGAAAAATTGTGACTTTTAATTAAGAAAAAATGTGACTTTTATGAAGAGTTGGGAATTTTATGAAAGTTGACTTTTATGAAAAGTTGTGACTTTTATGAAAAGTTGTTACTTTTATGAAAAGTTGTGAATTTTATGGAGAGTTGCAACTTTTCCAAAGAGTTGTGACCTGTCCGGTAAGGCACAATAAGCATATTTTTCACACTACCATTTGTTTTCTATAAATAGGGGGATTTCCTCTCATTTTAAAACAATGAAAATTCTGAACTTCTTATTCTTCTTTTGCACAATTAAATATTTGATTATGAACTTCTTCTTCTTCTTCTTCTTCTGCACAATTAAATATTTGCTTACTTTGTTCCAGTTGAGTGGCTCACTGACACTATTATTTTTGTATCATTACACTGGTGAATAAAATCGTTTCATCATGAGAGAATCTATTTCTTTAAACCTCGGGTATAATAGGGGAATGATCTCCTTAAGGAGACATTGTGCATTCAGTGGGCTCGATTTTTCCTTTTTGTTTCATTCTATTGTTACAGATCCTGGTATGTTGTTTTACAGTCATTAATTTATGCTTATGGTATTACTTCTTGTTTTTGAGTACATGTTCTAAACTTTGTTGTTTATGTTTCTGTAAAGTTATTGTTATAAGTATTTGTTAATACTGTAAATCCAAGTACTACAGATTCACAAATAACTTTTACCGAATACATTTCACTACAACATTCTCCATAGAAATCTTTTCTTCTCCAAGAGATCAGCCTAAAAATTTATATGATTTTGTTTGGTTTTCATAATAATGTTAATATTAACAGTAGTAAAAAAAATAGAAAGTCGAATGATAGAATTTAAACTAGCAATTAATTATCCTTTACTTCTTCTTTTACCCTTTCAAGGATCCTTAATGTTTTGTTCGTGAACAATTTCAATTCCGAAACACTATCATAACTATATTACATATGAAATTTGGATTTTGAAAGATTGCATTTTAATTTTAAAACACTTAATGACTACATATTACTTATTGGTATATCTCATATGACTATGGAACATTTGCTCTTCATAAACACATTAGTTATATATATATATATATATAATATTTAATATTTTGAAAATAATTGATAGTGTTATACTAACGAAATTTGCAACGGAGAAAATTGAGAAAAATATTTATTTGACTCTCTAATTAAAGACACTATGTAACCATGCATATAGATGATAAAAATAAACTAACCATTGTAAAATTTCAAAAGCAAATTAAAGAATCTGTAAAATGAAATTATGTAAACTAGGAGAAAATAGTGTTATAATTTGTAATTTTGCCTTTTATTTTAATAAAACAAATGGTAAACTACAATTGAATAACCTTTGTACTCTTAAAAATAGATTTATATAAAAATACTATAACGTCAAAATACAGAAAAATTTATATTCTAATAAATTTAAAAGAAGAATGTTCGAACCGCGTTAAGCGTGGGCCCACTTACTAGTATATATATAAAACAGAACCCTAGGCCTGCCTATGTGGCGCCACAACAAACTAGGATTCCATTTTAATTTATTTATTTTCAAAACTAGTCTTCCCTTCCTCTTAGAAACCTTCACAACCTTCACCACCATCTTACAAATTAAAATTAGCCTTCATGCACCAAATTATCCATATGTAAAAATATCAGCCCCCTTTGGACTTACTTAAGCAACTGATCGCCAAATAGGAATACTTGGCCAAACTTAAGTTCAACCATCTAGTACCAGAATGAAATATTGGGCCAAACTATGTGAATTAGCTGGCTCAAATGTATATATAACAATACCTTGAGAATTTTCTTTTTAATTTTGGAATTGTGAACGTCTCTCCTTTAATCCTATGTATACTTGCATTGTTGCATGCATTAGTGTACAATTTCTCGATAATCTTACTTTACCTTTGGTGATTTGAGTTAATCATTTTTTATCTGGGGCTGGTGCAATATAGATTGAAGGTCAACGTCGTTTATTAGAGCTTTGAATAGATATCTCAAGTACACGTTGTTGGATTTTTAAAAGGTGCAAATGAAATGTGATACTTTACATTCGGGTTTGGGTGCTGAGTTGATGCAGGATAAGAATGTCATAGCTTATTCCTCGCGGCAGTTGAAGGTACATGAGAGGATTTACCCGACACACGATTTGAAGTGTGCAGCGATAGTGTTTGATCTTAAGATCTGGCAGCATTACCTCTATGGTGTGAAGTGTGAGGTATTCACTGATCATCATAGTCTGCAACATGTATTCACTCAAAGGCCCTAAATCTAAGACAACGAAAGTGGATGGAGTTACTTAAAGATTAGGATGTCACCATTTAATATCATTAGAGTAAGGCTAATGTGGTGACAAATGCTTTAAGTCGAAAGGCGGTAAGTATGGGTAGTCTAGCTTCTTGGGTATATCCAAGCGACCTTTAGCAAAGGAAATTTGAAGATTGGACCCTAAGTTCATGCAGTTGAGCATCTCAAAGAAAGGTGAGGTGGTGGCTAGCATTGAGGTTAGACCATCATTCATTGAGGAAATTAAGGCCAAACAGTTTCAGGATGAGAGTTTGAATGAGCTTGGAAAGAAGACAACGTCCGATAAGGCACAAGATATTGTTCATGATGAAGAAGGAGTGCTTAATTTAAGGGTAGAATTTGTGTTCCTCGAGTGGATGACTTGACTCAGAAGATGTTGATAGAATTCCATGGTTCGTTGTATTCCATTCTTCCGGGCGTGACTAAGATATACCATGATTTGAAGCGACTTTATTGGTTGCCTGACATGAAGAAAGACATAGTTGAGTTTGTGACTAAGTGCCAAAATTGTCAGCAGGTAAAGTATGAGCATCAAAGACCTGTTGGTTTCCTTCAGAGAATGCCAATTCCAGAATGGAAGTGGGAAAGGATAGATATTGGATTTCGTGGTTTGTCTCCCCAAGACTTTAGGGAAGTTTGATTCTATTTGGGTAGTGCTTGACAGATTGACTAAGTCAACCCATTTTATTCCAGTTAGAATAGACTATAATGCACAATAGTTGACTAAGGTACATGTGAAGGAGATAGTGAGACTGCATGAGGTGCCCCTTTCTATAATCCCAAAACGTGGTACACAGTTTACATCCAAGTTTTGGGGGAAATTACATGATGAGTGGGAACTCAAGTCACTTTTAGTACAACTTTCCACCCACAGATCGATGGGCAGTCAGAGAGAACAATTAATGTGTTAGAGGACATACTGAGAGCATGTGTGATTGACTTTGGAGGGGATTGGGATACATTCCTACCGTTGTATGAGTTCTCCTACAGTAATAGTTACCACTCCAGCATAGACATGACACCAATTGAGGCACTTTATGGGAGGGGTTGTAGATCACCCATAGGGTGGTTTGGGCTAGAGATGTGAAACCATGGGGGTTGACTTGGTGAAGTATGCTCATGATAAGGTAGGAAGTATCCAGGCTAAGCTCCTAGAAGCCTAAAGTCGACATAAAAAGTATGCAGACCTTAAGGAAAGAGATATGGCATTTCAGAATGGTGAGAAAGTTCTTCTTAAAGTGTCAACCATGAAAGGGGTGATGAGATTTGGCAAGAAGGGCAAGCTTAGTACTCGATACATTGGACCTTTGGAAATTCTTGACTATGTAGGGCCACTGGCTTATAGGTTGGCTTTACCACCTAGCTTATCTGGAGTTCATCTAGTGTTTCATGTGTCCGTGTTGAAGAAGTAACATGGGGACGGAGATTACATCATAAAGTGGGACTCACTGTTGTTAGAGAAAGACCTTCAGTATGAGGAGGAACCAATTGCAATTCTTGATCGTGATGTCCAAAAGCTAAGGAACAAAGAGATTCAGTCCGTGAAAGTTGAATGGAAGCATCATCCAATGGAGGAAGCTACTTGGGAAACTGAGAAGAACATGCGAGACAAGTATCCCCAGTTGTTCAACAATTTAGGTACTACTCTACTCTTACTTTAGCTAGTTTTTCTTAGTTGATCACTCGAGGACGACTGATGGGTAAATTGGTATCTATTGTAACGAACGGTTCCCGTCGTTATAGAAAAGCCAATGAGGAAAGAAATGAGGCTAGAAAACTTTTGAGTAGTGACTTGAAAAATTCTAGCCTAGTCCAGATTTGGATGAAATCTGAGTCAGGTGAAGTCTAGGGAAATCTGGTAACGAATGGGGGAACTAATTATGTATTTGATCACATGAGTAGATAGCTAAGACATTAAGGAACTCGTAGGACTTTACAGAATCAAATACGGGGGGAGTAGAAATCTCGAAACTAATCGTAGCATGAAAGGGTAGTTTTTGAACATCATGTGTTGAAGGTGTGTTGTGGAATGGGGGTTTAGAACTGAAATTCCAACTCTCTGGCTCCGTGTAAGCCGCTAGGGAGGAATTAATCCCGCCAGGGTGAGGCCGCTATGACCGGATAAGGTCGGCCGTAGCGGCTCAATCGTGAATTAAGTCGGGGAAAAAGCCCAAAAATGTTCTTTTTCTGCAAACTTCTTTCTTAAAATTTAGGAGACGACCCAGGACGAGTTCTTGATAGTTTTCCACGACTTTTGGTGCCAAAGTTAAGGATTGTACTCCGCTGATCCGTTGTTCGATCCGTAGAACTTAGATTCTTGGTTAATTATTATTGGGGTGGGTTTTGGACTGAATTTGATAGTGGAAAAAAGCCCTAGCTGCACCTTAGGATCATGGGTTTGGTTTTGGGTTATTGGGTTTGTTATAGTCCGGGTAATTAGACCTTAATTTATTGATCCTTGACTTAAATTGTTGTTTTAGACCACAAACGAGTGTAAATAATCCGGAAATTGAAGATTCAAGTACCTTAGGTGGATTCAAGTTTGGTTTCAAGGTAGGTGATGATTTTATTTCATGTTTGTGTGATGTATGTTGGTAATTGCTTCATTGTAATACATATATGTATGTGAATGAAGTACTATTGATCAAACCTAATGAAATGAGTATGACTGGACAAATGTATGCCACGATTCAACACTAGATTGTATGATTATGAGTATGTACATTTTGAGTGTGAATGTGATTGTGGTTGTGTTGATTAGATCAGGTGTCACATTCCAACACATATATTGGATTGGGTGTCACGTTCCGACACATATATTTGATCGGGTGTCACGTGCCAACACACTAATCGGGATCGGGTGTCACGTTCCGGCACACTAGCAGTTTGGGTGTGGGTTCCATGAGAGGACCATTGAATTATCATAACTACTTGTTATTGAGAAGTTATAATGTTACACTACTCCTGAAATGATAACCTGTAACACCTCGCTATTTGAAAGAACTAGAAAGAACTAGAATTTGAAAGAAATCATTTTTGGAAATAATCAAATTTGGAAAGTTTCACAAGTTAAATTAAGTAAGAGTTCAGGGTCAACTTTAAACGACCATAACTCCTAGCTCAAGATGAGTTAGGTGTGCTACAAGATACCGTAGGAAAGATCTTTGAACTCTCTTTCTAACGCCACTGAGTTTTCTTAATTTTGAGTTTGTATAAAGAAGATAGGCCCATTTGAAGTCGGGCTGTCTAGATATGGAAAGTCAAAACCAGATTTTAGCGGGGTATTTTGGTCTTTTCATTACCCAATTAATTAAATCTGTTTTTAGTAAATTATTTGGGATCTAAACTGAGTTAGTTCAGTTTGCACATTTACGAAATCACACTAGGGTTTTTGGAGAAAGAACTCAATAGGAGTAAGGAGAAGAAAAGTTCAAGATTCGTCAAGTTCTTGCGATTTTGGTTGTGGATTTCGCCAAGGATTCAATCCTACGAGGTATGTGAGACTTTCATAGCGTTGGGTTCGTTCACCCA
>JAJONQ010036121.1:0-11396 GCA_036250385.1 Solanum microdontum
CTTGTATAAACTTAATCCAAAATGAATAATATCACACTATATTAAGCACATTTTTACCAGCATTGTATTCCATCAACTAGTGCTAAGAGATTTTTTATTTTTTATTTAAAAGGCACTCGTCTTAGTCTATTTGGATGGGCTTATTGTTGTTAACTTATAAGTTAAAAGCCATAAATTACAATTTTTAACTAATAACTTTTGACTTATTTTTATCCTTTTAACTTGAAATCGAGTGTAACACTAATTATCTGAACACTCCATAAATGTTTAAAATCACGTAAAATTAAGTCAATCCAAACAAGCTCTTAATCAGATAAATATTTTTTTCTAGTTCTAAAATATATTTATATTTTTTCTTAGAAATTCTTCCAAAATGAAATACCAATATTATTAATGTTTCCCAAGAGAGTGGATCATGTCAATACTCTTTTGTTGCAATAAATTAAGTAATAATGGGATGATATGTGAGTGTCTTGTAAGAAAGCACTCACAATTGAAACCAAACAATTCCTTAAAATAGATATTGTCATGTATGAAGGTGGAATTCCCACCACTTTAATTGGTTGCTTACATGTGGGAAGCAATGTAACTTGGTGCTTGCATAAGTTAAACTCTAGCTAGTTTATTATAAAAATCGTGACGGAGTGATAAATACTTTTTTTGAAAATTCTAAATCATTCATTAGAGATCTTAAATATGAAGTTGTTTATGTTAGAGAGTGGTTTATCTGTATATGATATTTCACGATGTGAATCCACATTCAGTAGGATCATAATACAAATATCGAACATCAAGTAATAAAAAACTTCCATTTCTAGTCTTTTCTAAATTTGAGAGTAAGTTCAGAATCCATAAATTTCCGACCTAGCTCTACTTCTAAACTTAAATAATTGTCATCATTTTTTATTTTTTTTAAACTTCCATTTCTTGTCTTTTGATCAGTGGCGGATGTATGTTATGGATTATGGGTGCTTAAGCACCCATTGCTTTTTGCAATTAACACTAATATTTGTTTGTAATATCTAATAATTCATTCAAATGTATTAACTAAGCACCCACTTTATATAGCAATTCTCAAACTAAAAATAATTGAGCACCCATGAAATAAAATTTCTGGATCTGCCACTGCTTTTGATTCGTAGGCTAAAAAAAGACATCAAAAGTTATGAAACTCGTCTATAGATAGTGAAAGTTAAAAGTTACTAAAACAAGAACAAAATATTAAAGTGTTGTAATGGGAAACAGTTGTTTGCATGTCTAAAAGGTTGACTTGTTGATCTTGTCAGTTGTCACCTATCCTATTCCACCTCCGCCACAAAGTCACTTGACGATAAAAAGAGAAATTTCGAATAACTTTTTTCTTTATTCTTAGATATTTTAACAAGTCACTTGAAGCTCTACTCTTCGCTTTGCCCCGTGTTGTCTTTCTCTAGTGGCTCACATGACCCAATAACCAATAAATCGAAAAGGCTGTAGTTATTTGTCTTTTTCGTTATTATCAAATAAAAGACTATCATATACTCTTATATTTTTACTCGCAATAGTTATGATCTTTGAAAGAATCGATGATGTCATAAAAAATAAATTATTTTTACATCTAAGAACTTCTTAAATATTGCCTACTCTTTTTCTCCCACAAAATAATGAGATGTTTGTTTGCCCCTCATGTATGTCGAGAAAATAATAATAATAATCTCTTATATTTAAGAATGATTCTTGAACATGATAGAAAATCAAATATCTATATCAATAAATTTTGAATATCGAATTTAAAAAAAATCATTTGTCACATGACCATGTAGATACAATATATATATATACTTGGGCCCACTAAATAATTAAGGTATTTCTATGTCTACAATACCATGGGAATATTAATCCACCTTTTTATATGTATATATATACTTGACATACAACCAGCAAAACCCAACAAAGTTCCTTTTTTCCCCTCACACACAAATTATTAGAACCAAAAATATGATGAAGCAAAATGTATATTTTCTGCTACTTCTTCTTGTTTCCATGATCATATTTTCACAAGCATCTAGTCGTTTTTTAGCAAACAATCTTCAAGGTAATTATATGAATAATTTTCATAATTATATGTTTTTTTGTCTATCTAATTAAGTTCCAATTTTTAGGGTTATTCGATATTTGTGTTGATGAGCATATAGCATATACTAGATGAATTAAGGGTCGTTTGGTTGTTGGTTTTATTTGAAGGTGAGTTATGCAAGTACTAAATTCTACATAAGTAATACCATGTTAAGAGGTGAATTGTAAATGTATAAAATTATTATGGTGTTTGGTTTGTAATTTAGAAATCTGTATAACTAATAAATACATGTATAAGTTATGACAGAATCTATGTATTTATGTATGCAGGATAAAAGGTAGAATAATGAATATATATATAACTAATACCTGCATAAATTGATACACAAATTCTCTTATAATTATTCCCTACTTTATGAATATTTGCATAACTCTAATCCAACTACCAAAAAGTTGGTTTTCCATGATATAATTATCGTTGAAGTTTTATTACCTAGCTAGTGTATATATTATGAAGTTCCAAGCAGTAGCTTTTCTTTTTAAAAACAAATAACACATTATGTCCAAAAAGTGGTCAGTAAACGTTATTTTTAACATGGATTAGTTGATGAAGTCCGCACAAGTTGACTTAAATGCCACCACAAAGAAAATAGTTTAAGTTAAATGCATGCATTCTCATGTTAATAACTTTTACACTATGATCAAATGATTTAAAGTATATATCTATAGATAAGTTTGAGAAATTTGTATTCTTGAAAATAAGATAAATTATCTACTATAGTAGTAAGTGACAAGGGTTTATCAGAAAATAATCCCACTATCCTATAAAAGTAGGAATAAAATCAACGTATAGTCTATCATCTTTAGATCCCACTGAATATGTCATTATAGTTATTATATCAGCTAATAGTAAGGATGAATTAGATTGCATGTATAAATTAAAAGTTTCTTGTAACTAAAACTTATTACTGAAGAAATTATATTATATTGTACTTATATTATAAAGCTTGGTTGATGAGTAAATTAAACAAAAGTTTTGAATGATTGCAGTGGAAGAGGAAGCAAAGCTGCCTAAAAGAGCCAATGATGGAGACTCAATTGACAAGATGGGAACTATTAATTTAAATGTAATTTTCTAGCCTTTTTCTTCTTCTAATTATTTCAACTTTCATACTTTTTAGTAATTATATATTTATTGTGTTTTTTTTTTTGCAATTTTGTGTAGAGGTTGATGGGACTAGAGGAATATTCATGTGAGGATAAAAATGATCGAGAATGTATTAAGAGAAGAGTTCTTGAAGAAGCTCACTTGGACTACATCTACACTCAACACCACAATCACCCTTAATTAATAGAGATTATTACTTACATATATATAGTTCAGGGATTAATTAATATCAAGGTAGCCTTCGAGCGACGCGGATTCAAGCTGTGGAAGCAACCATTAATACTTATATTGTATTATGATATAGATTCGTCTACATTACATGAGGCCCTTCCCTAAATCATGTATAAATATCAATTGCTTTGTGTACCAGACAACCCTTTTTAAGAATTAATTAATATGTAGCCTTTTTAATTAATATCACACAATAATGTTTCTGCTTTTTTTCTTCTTCTTTCTAGTGTATTTGTTCTCTAAGAATTATCTTCCACAAAGAGAAAGGGCCAATTGGGCTTATGCAATTTCGTTTATTTAGGGATTTTTCGCAAATATCCACTATAATAAATCTAATTATGCTCCATAGCTATAGTTTGTATATTTACGGGTTGTAGCTACAGTTTAAGCTGCCTCGTTTGTATAATTCGCGGGTACGTTTGTATAATTGAGCTATTTTTTTTATAAAATCGAAATAACGAATTTATATAAGAGCAACTTTCACATATAGCAAACACAAAATTCATATTTGTATGCTATAGCAAAGTTTGCATAATTGCGCTCCATAGCAAACATATATATGTATAATTCGCTATACATATACAAAAAAAACAGTTGTATAATTCTCTATACATATACAAAGAAAGCAGTTGTATACAAAAGACCAATTGTACAATATGTGTATGTATAAAACGAGAAAGAGAGAAAGGCAAAAAGAAACTGGGCATGACAATATTTATATTATATAATTATAAGTGTATAGGACGAAAATATATGTATTTGCATGTGTATATACAATTTTCTCTCGCTTTATATAAACAGAAGTGCAATTTATACATTTCGTTTCTGTTTGTATAAATTGAGAGAGGCGAGTGAGTGAGCGAGATTTGGGAGAGTGGCGAGCGAGATCTGGGAGAGGGGAGAGAGGGGAACGAAAATATATGTATCTATACAATTTTCTCTCGCTTTATACAAACAGAAGTGCAATTTATACATTTTTGTTTCTGTTTGTATAAAGTGAGAGAGGCGAGTGAGCGAGCGAGATTTAGGAGAGTGGCGAGCGAGATCTGGGAGAGGGGAGAGAGGGGAACGAAAATATATGTATATATACAATTTTCTCTCACTTTATACAAACACAAACACATTTTATACATTTGCGTTTTTGTATAAAGTGATAGAGGCGAGCCAGATTGCCACCAAACGAGAGTGGCAAGCGAGATTCCACCAGGGAGAGTAACGAAAATAGCAATAGTTTGCTATAGGGTACAATTAAATCAAAGTATATTTATAGCATTTAATTTGAATTAATAGTTTGCTATTATATACAATTTTCCCTTTATACAAACACAAACATCTGAACTTTAAAAAGTTGTACAAATTATATTATACAAAATTACATTATACAAAAGTTATACAAGCTATATTATATAAATTCCAAATTATACAAACGTGCAAATTATACAATCTCAAAAATCCAATCCACGTAATTATCACTGTATATTGGTCGCAAATGATAATTAACTAAAACTATAGCCATGATGACTAATTAAGTAGTATATGTTTGCTACCATGTAATTTCCTTTACTTAGTATATATAATATAGAACTACTTGATTCATATGTAGCCTATGGTTGTTGCCTATAGGGGTTATGTTTAGCATATATTTGTTTCATTTTATGTGATATGGTTATTACTTACAAAATTAAAGGAGTTTATTTTCATTTTACAATAACTTTAAAAGAAATCAAGTAATTAATTATTTGTCACAATTCATCAAGTTCAAAATATAAAGCTATTTTAAATAATTACAAAATATAATTATAGTTTACATTTTTATAATAAATATACGTTAATACATGTATACACACATATTGTAAGTACGCTATCAGTGTATATACATTTGTATATTTAATGTATCCATGTGTATATATTGATATTGTATGCATGTGCATATGGTGTATATGCTGAAATTTGACCCCAAAAAAAATACTATTACATTTTGAAAAATAAGTATGATTAGTTTTTGCAACAAAAAAAAAAAACTTGCTTATTTATGAAATTTCATCCTTGCTATATTCTTGTTTTCCAATGGGCCGGGAGTGCATGTTGATTGACTAATGGGCCTATAAGCTTTAGAAAAATAAGTTTAAATTTTAGAAATCACATAGTTTTAATATGAAAAATTACAATCTATTCCTATTTAGTTTGTAATTACATTAATCCATGAAAAAGTAAAATAAACCGGATACATAATATGTAGTTCGGATACATTAAAAACTAGCTCGGATACATTATAAAATAAATCAGATACATAATATGTAGCTCGGATACATTATAAAATAATTTAGAATTAGGAGAGAAATAAGGGATTTTAGAGGTTTTTAGAAATAGAAGGAAATATTAGAAATAAGGGAAACATAAGACGTGTATTTCAGTAATTTTTCCGAAAAATAATGTCTTGTTTGTGTAAAAATTGAGTGGGTCGGGCATGCTACTTTTGGAACGGATTCAAAGTTTAGCCATCGTTTAAAATGAAAAAATGTAACGACCTGATTTCGTCATTAGGGAAAAGCCAATGGGGAAAGAATTGGGGTCAGAAAAAATTTTGGTAGTAACTTGGAATTTCCTAACCTAGTCCAGATTTGGACGAAATCGGAGTCAGTAAGGCTTAGGGAAATCTGGTAATGAATGAGAGATCTAATTATGAATTGGATTACATGAGTGGATAGCTAAGACGTTAAGGAACCCGTACGACTTTACGAAATCGAATTCGGGCAAGTAGAACTCCCGAAAATAATCTTAGTGTGAACCGATAGTTGTTGAATGTCAAGGGTTGAAGGTGTGTGGTGAAATGAGGACTTGAAACTCAAATTCCAATATTCTGTCTCTGTGCATCCAGCTGTAGCGGGATGGATCCAGCTGTAGCAAGATGGATCCAGCTGTAGCAGGATGGGTCCCGCCGTAGCGGGATAGACACGTCTTAAGTCAGGAATAAAACTTCAAAAACATTTTATTCTACACTTTTCGACTTTGAGAGCTAAGGAATGACCCCAGGGGTTTTCTTGACAGTTTTCCACCATTCTTGAGGCTAAAGGTAAGGTTTTCACTCCCCGAATCTATTTTTCGATCCGTAGAACTTAGTTTCTTGGGTAATTATTGACGGGGGAGGGTTTTGACCTGGAATTTATGGTGGAAAAATCCCTAAATTGGGTATTAGGATCTTGGGTTTGGTCTAGGGTTATTGGGTTTGTTATAATTCGAATAATTAGACCTTTGATTGTTGATCCTTACGTTAATTGTATATTTTTAGACCACGAACAAGTGAGAAGAATCCGGAAAAGAAGATTCAAGGGCCTTAGAGGATTCAAGCTTAGATTCGAGGTAGGTGATGGTTATGATTTCATGTTGGTGTGATATATGTTTGTAATTGCTCATTATAATGCATGTATGTATGTGAATGTTGCATTATTGATCACCTTAATCGTAATTGAGGATAATTGAATAATTGTATGCCATGAATCACCTCTGGTTGTATGATTGTGAGAATATACATTGTGATTGTGATTGTGGTTTGTTGAATGGATCGGGTGTTACGTTCCGACACATTAACTTGGATCGGTTGCCACGTTCCAACATAAACATTGGATCGGGTATCACGAACCGGTATGCTAACAATTTGGGTGTGGGTTTCATGAGAGGACCATTGAATTGAGTTCTGTGAGAGGACCATTGAATTATGTTATGTATCTACTTGTGATGATTACGTTCATATCTAATGATGATTGATATTGGAAGACTGTATGTTGCTCTAAATTGATAACCAATGTATATTATTGAGAACGTGTGATGCTACATTGATTATGAAAAAATAACTAATATTGTATATGTTCGATATATGCATGTTTATAATATTGTGGTTAGTTGCATGTGTTTCACTTAGTGGGATAACTGTGTGATCCTACCAATACACGGTGGTTGTGTACTGATACTGCACTTGCTCTTATTTTTGTTGAGTGCAAGGCATTTTCTGGTGGCTATTGACAGACCCCGCTTAGAAGATCAGTGATCACCAATTCAAATTCAAAGGTGAGCCAGTTCTTCCGGGCTTCCTTGAGTTCTCATTTTGTTTAGTCCATCCTATTCGAACTTGGACTAGTTTTTTAGATGATTTTCTTGTTTAGACTTATGAATCTTGTTAGAGTTTTGATATATTGACTTTCAGGTTCTAGGTTATTTCTTCCGCATTTTTTTAGTTTAGTTGTTAGATCTTTTGTTGAAGTTTATGAGAACTTCCTTATTTAGTTATTTAAACATGCTTCTGTAGCTTTAAATTGTTAGTTAATTAGTAGTTATGGTTCTCCCACCGGAGAGTTAGTGTGGGTGCCAATCACGACGGTCTGGGTCGTGACAAAAAATAAAAGGAAAACCTACATAAACGGGTCATAAAACTCAAAATAATTACATGTTCATACACCCATTCATTAAGGCTAATAATTTTCGCTTAATTGATACTGAATCGGTAACATATATTGTATTGGTATCATTAAAGCTGATAATTCCGTTTAACTGATACTAAATCAGTATATATATACTGTATTGATATCATTAAGGTTTCTTATTCAGAAATTACTCATTAGTCAATAATAAAAACACCAAACTAGCAAATGTGCATGTAATATTCTGTAGAAAAACCCCACACTTAATCACTCAAAATGCTAAAAAATAAAAATGCAAGTAACTTTATGAATTGCATTTATTAATCAAGATTCAACAAAAAGAAAGATTCAGTGGGTATTTGGATTGACTTAAAAGTTGGTCAAATACACTTTTAGGTCAGTTTTTGACTATTGAAAGTGTTTGACAAATATTAAAATATAATTTGAAATAAGTTAGGAAGTGTTTGACAAGGTAAAAAAAATGACTTAAAATAAGTCAAAAACAAAAAGTAGGTCTCCCCCTACTTTTTATTTTTTGACTTAAAAATCATTTAAGTTTGACTTTTTATTTTTGACTTAAAAACTATTTTTTAAATCAATCCAAATAGGCTCTCAAATCTTAACTCTACACTTTTTTAATTATTATTTTGTATTTTAACTAGATATATTTTTGTATGTCTTTTATTTTCTAATCTAATTAATAAAAAGAGACCTCTGAATTTGATGCAAATTATTAGTTTCGTCTTTGAACTATTAATAGCCTTAGATTTATCCTTCTACTTGATTAACTAAACTTAGATGCACTCTCGATAAGCAACATTGTAATGACCCTCCTAGTCATTTCTGTGTCTTGTCTTCTGTGTATTGTTTAGAGCGTTCCTATAGCAACCCTAAGTCATTTATGACTTGCTGGGACTGACAGTTCGGTCACTTGGTCATTTGTTTGGTTTTGGTGCGAGTTTTTGTGTTTTGGAGCTTATGAATCTTGAATGATCATTTTCGATCAAAAGTTCAAGAAGATAACATCGGAATCCAATTCTGACGATTCCATCAGCTCCGGAAGGGTCATTTTAGGCTAGTAGCATGGTCGACATGACTCCCGAAGTTTTCAGTGTGAGTCGGTGCGATTAGACGTTTTAACTTTAAGTTTAAGTCTAAGTTTGACTTTGGTCAACATTCTGAGTAAACGTGAGCGGATGAGAATTCCATTAACACGGTTAGCTCCGAAATGTCAAGTTTGGTCTAGATTGACCTTTCTTTGGTGTCCAGGTTTTCGATATTTTTCTGAGCTCTTTTGTAGTTTTTGACTTAAAATGACATTTGTGTGTGGGACCCACTTTTTGTCAAGATGACCTCGTATGGAAATTTTGACTATGCCATTGAGTTCGGAATATCGAATTTGGTATGGTTGCATATCTCGTTTGCGTGCACGGGGTTCCGAACGAGTTCGGAGCACCCCGTCGGAGTTCTTAATTTTGGGAAAATATTGCAGAAAATCTGCTATATAATGCAGATATATTAGCAAACATTCCCAAACCTTAAACCCTCATAACTCTCTCATTTCAAGTCCAAATTCAGTGATTCAAAGGTTCATCTTGTGAGGTTTTTCGCAAGGAATGCGTTGGTGAGCTCGGATAGTGATTTGGGGTTCCCGTTTGAGGTAATTTTCATAAAATACCTACTGCCACGACCCCTTTTTGTGAGCTTGATTTTGGAATTTTTGATATTTGCTTTCTTAGCCATTTTAGGTCCGATTTAAGTGATTCTTGAGGCTATATTGAGTGTTTATTCGAGGAGAATGTCGTGGTGTCGTCGGAATTCTCTGTAGACCTCCTGTTTCTGGTAAATTTACTGATTCAACTGCTGTCCCATTTCTAGTTCTTGAGAAAATTTGGGTTTTGGTTGCATGTTGATATTGTGTTGTTCCCAAGCCCCGAATTGTGTCCCATTTTGGGACATGAGCTGGGGAACTGCTTAGGACCAACTTTTGGGGTTAATTCCGAAATTTCCAGCACGGGTCCCACTTTCTCCATTTTGATCCCGAAATTGGTCCGTCTCCGTTTGTTGTGATTTTGATGTCTAAATGACCGTAATAACATTGTGACTCTATGTTTGATAGCGGGGAAGCGTTTCGAGACCGTTCGGAAAGGGAAAGCTCTGAAGAAGTGATTTTGGAGCGCGTGTGATCGGCCTACAAGTAGGCTACTGTTTCCCTCTCTTAGATTGAGCTTGAGAGTGTGAATGCATGTTGATTAGTTGGGATTTGGGTTAGTAGTTATTGAATCACGTATAGGTGTTTGAAAATCATGTTTTCGACCTATTTCGAGAATTATCGGGTAATTGTGAGCATGCTTTGGACCCTCCTCGCTATGTGGAGTGCTTGTATGCTTAATTACTGTTTATTTGAAACATGTTGGGCCTTAGTTTAAGTTTAACTAGGGCTTGCCTTAGAAATACATGATTTGAATTCGATAGGCCTTAGTTTTACCCCGATGTCGCTCGGCCGGCTTAGATCCCTGTAGACTGGTGTAGCAGACTTGAGTCTGATAGTTTGGGCCTTAGCTAGGCGATACACTTGCTCCGACTTTAGTTATCCTTATTTTCCCCAGATGTTACGGCTTCACGAGTTACGTCGGCGACGCTAATTCTGCTTCGCGATTTGAATTTGATTTTTGATTCGATTCCAAGGACTTACATTGATTGGCTACGTATGGACGACGTTCCACGGACATTTATGAGCATGGGTCGATTGAGACTCTTTCAACAGCTACATTGGCACCTTTATAGAGCATACGGTTAGAGTTCCGGCCTCTATTGCCCAGATACTTATATAGAGCATCCGGTTAGAGTTCCGGACTCTATTGCCCAGATACTTATATAGAACATCCGGTTAGAGTTCCGGCCTCTATTGCCAGATACTTATATAGAGCATCCGGTTAGAGTTTCGGCCTCTATTGCCCAGATACTTATATAGAGCATCCGGTTAGAGTTCCGACCTCTATTGCCTAGATACTTATATAGAGCATTCGGTTAGAGTTCCGACCTCTATTGCCTAGATACCTATACAGAGCATCCGATTAGAGTTCCGGCCTCAGATACTTAATACTTGTGATTGGTTACTTGGGTACTTCTGGTGAGCATCCGGTTCGATGTACGACCTCCGTACTGTCAGATTCTACTAATTAGGGTTGAGGTTTTGGTTCGATGTTCTCCGTTCTTGGGTTCTTATATGCAATTTTCTTTAGTTATAATTATTTTGTGTACTCGTCGGGCTTATGGGGGTCCGTTCGGGTTTTTATTTAACTTGCGCACGAGTGTACCTTTTGGGCTTATGGGGTCCAGTTAGGTGTAGTTAGCTTCTAGATTACTTTAGTTAGTTCTTTCTACACTCGTGTGCATTCCATTGTTACTTAGATTTCCGCTCTTGACCTTCGGTTTGTGTTATTCCTTCTTTTCATATTGCCTTTACTTTTCAAGTTTAGTCGGCCTATGATGCCTACTGGGTACCTGTTGTTTTGGTACTCATG
>JAJONQ010036122.1:0-22758 GCA_036250385.1 Solanum microdontum
AAGGATAGTGCCACGTAGGCCGAAAAGGGGTAGAATATTATAGATAAATTAAGTTCAGGGGGGTAATAGGACCTTAGTAAATGTTAGGTGTGTCTCTGGGATTTCGGGTATAGGCTGGGGGGGTACTTATGCATTTTCCCCATTTTAATGACTGAGAATTTTGAAATATCAATTTCAGTAATATTTCAATGTGCATAAAACTATAAATTTAATTGTTATATAAAAAAAATTTAAATATTTATTGAATTTTAACATTGTGATTTGTGTAAGATTATAGTTATTGCAGCGATTATAGAAGCACATTATAATTTTCTCTATTTTTGAGAAAATGCATATTTAATAGAAATTTTATATTGCTTTCCAGTATATTAAAAGTTAAATATTTCTTAATTTTTTTTTAACGGTACAATACTCATCAAGAAGTCAATCAATTTATATTTTAAAAAAAGCTAAATTATTTAGAGGCAAATCAATATCAATTGATCGCACAAAAAATTAATCAAAATGATATGTTGACGCATCGTGGAGAAGTATTTTTTTATTCATTTAAGGAAAGTACTCAAAACAAGAATGATTTAGATATTTTACTTTGATGAGACTTCTTCATTATGGTAAGTAAGTTAACTATAATAATGTAGGGATTCATATTTAAGTTCCATCCGATTTTTTTAGCTAATGCATCTGTAAAAGTCAAAAAGAAGAAGAAACAATAAATTGATTGAGTTTTTATTATGGTTTTGCCGCATTAAATTTAATGTTAAAAGGTCACAATTTAAACTTAGTGAATTTTATTTTTCGAAATAACTTTTAGTGTCAATCATTTAAGTTTTGCTATAAAAAATTATTTTGAATTTTAGTTAATGGTAGGTTTAATGTCTTCGTTCACATTATATCGTGTTCATTGTCTCGTTTTTTTTACTTATTAACTTAACTAGTTTTGGAAGCATGCCTTACACGTTTGATCTCTATAACGATATAATAATTATATAGGCCTAACTCATGTATAGAAAAAAATGTAATATCAACTCAATTAACTTAAAAAATAATAAAATATACATGTCATCATATGAAAACGGTTAACAAAGAAATATATTAATCAAAATAAGAAAGAATAATCAATAAATAAAAAATTACATAAGAATTATAAGATGATAAAATTCAAAAGTGTAGTGGACTAAATTTTTTTGTCCAGTTTATTAAGGAAGAAATTGTGTACATCAAAAGTTAGGAGTGAATGCAAAAGTGATAGAGAAAAAAAGATAAATTTAGCTGATTTTGTAGATGGACATGATTTTGTTGACGACATGGAATTAAAAAAAATTGATGATAAATTTACCTCCTATTTTTTGCTAAAAGATGAAGAATGAAAAATGAATAAGGAAGAACATAAGAATTATTATAGAAATGTATTGGAAAACATAAACGAAAAAACATTTATTTCATAAGAAATAAAAGAGGAAATCAATTCAAATGAATATAAAAGAATGATTTGCCTTTTCTTCTACTGTGGCTATACAACTCCCATTTTCTATTGGTTTGTATTTACTGTTTTGTATTTATCATGTTTATAAAATATATTTATATTTTTACACTTAAATATTCTTGATACAATATTTTTTTGAAAGACAAAAGAATTATTCAATATTTTATAGGCATTAATATTAGAAGGACTAACCATTAAACCTCATTAAAAAGTAGAAAATGAAAAGTTGTAACATCTAATCATGTATTTTTAGTTTAATTGTCATTATTTATTTGATTTTAAAAGTTAGTAAGGTATTTTTCAATAAAAAAAAGCACATTTTCATAATCCAACTTTGAACTTAAATTTTTTTCACTTTTAATATGATATGATGATATGATAAGAATGTCAATTAGTATAGAAAAAAATAGAAGAATGAGCAATGACCACATATATAATTTATGAGTGGGGCAAACACATAGGTTCCCTTAAACTTGTCTCGAAAAGTCAGTTACACGCTTAAACTATCATGGTGACCTATTACACGCCTTTACTATTCAAAAGTGAATTTATTACCACCCTGAGACGTGTAACACCACTCTCACATTATATGGTGTATTACACTCGCTGTCACATCAACGCTACGTCAGTGCCATGTCATAAATTATAATTTTTTATTTTGTTTTCTTTATTAATTAAATTTTCTTTTATTAACTATATTTACCTCTAATTAATTATTTTAATTCTTTAATAATTATATCTTCTTCATCACTAAATCCCACCTATTTTCAATTAGCATTTCATCGGAAAATCATATCCCCCACCTTCACTAGATTTTATAGGGAAAATTTACATAAGAATTATAAGATGATAATATATAAAATATACATGTCATCATATGAAAACGGTTAAACAAAGTAATATATTAATCAAAATAAGAAAGAATAATCAAGAAATAAAAAATTACATAAGAATTATAAGATGATAATATATAAAAGCGTAGTGGACTAAAATTTTATGTCCAATTTATTAAGGAAGAAACTGTGTACATTAAAAGTTGTGAGTGAATGCAAAAGTGATAGAGGAAAAAGATAAATTTAGTTGATTTTATAGATAGATATGGTTTTACTGACGAAATGAAATAAAAAATTGGTGATAAGTTTACCTCCTATTTTTTGCTAAAAGATGAAGAATGAAGAATGAATAAAGAAGAAAATAAGGATTATTATAGAAAACATAAAAGAAAAGACATTTTATTTCATAAGCAATAAAAGAGGAAATCAATGCTTTTTCATCTATTGTGGATATGAGCTCCAACTGAGATCAATATCGAAATGACAAGCTTATGGGTAAAGAAAGTCCCATCAAGTATACTTGTGTGAAGGTAATTGAGAATTTTAGTAAGAAAGAGCATATATAATTGGGTTAGTCCTTTGGGTTTGGTTGGTATAATTGGGTTTAAGGTTATGTCTATGATAGGGTTGACTTATAGATGATGGCAATGGATACTGAGCATAACAACAATAAGAGTTTGCGATGGATTATGACCCGGATGCAACCGTATGAGAAGGATTTTCGGTTAAATGGATTTGGCATGGTAATAATGACTTGCGGATATCTAAATTTGTAGTTTGTTACTATTTGGTGAGTAGCGCGGTCGTATGAAAAGTTTTAGGATGTGTTGAGACACCACTTGAATCTGTGTTAGAGTTACAAATGAATAGAATTAGTGGGATGTAGTGTAGCCTTCTGAAGGAAGCGAAAGCAATGATATTTAATCTCATTGTAAGCGCCAAAGATGTAGCGTTAAGAATTAGGTTCAAAGATGCACAGTTTCATCTATTTTGCTATGCATATGGTAATAGTTTCTCGGGTTCATCATATTGTTTAAAAATCGTTGGATAAGATTTGAGAAAGGAGTTTACAGACGTTTGATTTGAGTGTGGTCATAAGTTCTTTGGAGGTTTCGAGTTTGGTAACGTGTACGGTTGGATTTTTAGCGAAAGATACGGTAAGGTCGGCGGAGAGGCGATCAATGATAAGCTAAGATACGTGAATTCATAAAAAATCTTCAAGATATGAGCTAATGTTGATAGATAAGGGGATTGGGTTATACAGTTGGATTCAAAATTCAAGTTCTTTTCATCGTAAGTCTACATTAATGGTGGTATGTTTTGTCAAGGTATGAATTGTTAAGGTAAGAAATGATTGATTGCATCGGGTATTGAGCATTTGGAAGGACTTATGCATGGTTTGGATCGTAAAATTTGTTACTTTTGATTGTTAAATGACTTAAGGAATGGTTTCACTTAAAAGTGTTTGTTTAGAGTATAAGGTAAAATATCATAGATTGTTGGTCAATGGATAAGATTGGTAAGCGAGTCAGCGAAAGAAATAAAAATCTAATGTATTGAAGAGTTCAAGGTATTTGAAATTTGTGTTATATATATATATATATTGGCATAAAAATATTTACTATTCACTGAACATATACATTTATTTGAACTTCATTATTCCAATAATACATATGTAAGTCTTTCTATTATACATATATACAAATGAACATATATACATATACATAAAATTCGTATCCATTTTTCGTTTGCACATTATGGTGTACTTCTTGCTGAAGAAATCATTCTAGGCAACAAATTCTATTCAAATACAATTATTGTCATTTATGGTATTATTTTTCATTTTTGTAATCGAAATTATCGCCCATTTAGTCATTTATTTTAAAAACCAAATTTATATAATTTGTAAAAAATAAAGCGAGATATACAAACATAAGTGATCATAGCAGATGGAACTATAGCTATGGAGCGTAATTAGGAAAACTATAATTACGCGTGGAGGCTTATTCAATTTAATCAATTTGCTATTTATGAAATTTTTACAATTTTTAACGTGGTATTGTAAACTTGTGTTATTATTAACTATTCATAACAAATGTATGTTGATACAATAATTAGATCAAATGACTACAAGCTAAGTGATACAAATTGATAATGATATATATGTAATTAGAGAGAATAAATATTAGTGATACAAGAGCGAATGAATATTGTCTCATGTACTTTTATGTTGTTTGTATCTTTGTATACACTCATGCTCTATTTGTTGATACAACCTAAATGTATGTGTGAATACAAGTGATAAAGAGCAAATGAATACATTTATTTATTGTTTTGTTGTTTGTATCTTCGTATCTCCTTGAACAAAGTGTTCAAGAAATTGAATAGTTCGTTTTAAGATCGATGGAATTTGATTCATTCGGGTGTGAAACTCTTTTTTGTTTTGATACATTTAGCTAGTTAAAGTCGATAGACAATTCATTTTTTTGATTGAATCTCTATTATCATAGCCAACGATAGTATTTTCTCTGTCGTCCCCTACCTGGATACCGCGATGACACTCTCTCTGGTGCTACTTTCGGGTCACATATAATCTTTTTTTTCTTTTCTTGCAAGTTCAATGTTGCTTTTTGTTGATTTTTAGTATAGTAAAGATTTTTGTTGAGTTAAATCTAGTGATTCTAATTGTATCTTAATTAATATTGCTTTCATCAACTTCATTTACTTGTGGAATTTTTCAAGATAGGGTTGGCATTGTCATTGGTTTAATCAGTGTTTTTATTGTTAGTCGGTGAGTTAATTGATTATTTTGCTTCACTTAGACTTCGTTAGTAAAAAATTAGAGAAATTTAAAAAATACCACAATTATATACTTTTAGTTTAATATTTTTTTTCAATTTCAAGAACAATGTATTATTCATTTGATGCAAATGCAAATAAAGATCGGTATTGATATATAATAGAGCTATGTGTATATATGTAAAGAGTATCCATATATGATAGAAGTGTTGATTGCAAATAGAGAATATTAGTTTGCATTGGTATTCATTTATATTTACCTAATAAATTGGTATATAATTGTATTGATATACGTTAACTAGTATTTTCACCTAATAAATTAATATAAATCTATTTACATTGTATTTTTATAACTTTATACTGATATACATTAGTCTGTAATTACCTAACAAATTTGTATATATTTGTTTGTATTGATATACATTAATCGATATTCACCTAACAAATTGTATATATATGAAAACAAAATCAATGTTACTGCAAAAATTAAGTATCTAAACTAATACTTACTCCAAATAAAAAGGGACAAATTGAAATAAATTAAATCATTTTTAAATTTTTCAGTAAATGAATTAAGGGAAACAAATTAATTGGATCTCTAGTTTTTAGGGATATTCAACTTGAAACAAGGAAATCAGATAGTTGAACCGTTGAACACCTAGTTTTAGGAACATCTAATGTGAAAATAAGGAAAAATAAATTAAAGCTTTTTAACTAATACTTATTCCAAATAATAAAAAGTAATAACATAAAATAATTTAATTCCTAATTCAGGATATAATAACGTGAAATAAGGGAAAAGAAGAATATTCCCTTCACTTTTTGGATGATAGAATGTCAATCCTATATACGTAGGAGTTGTACCTATATGTTAATTTTTCTCACATTAAAATTTAAAGTTTATGATCTTTTAAAATAATCATCATATATATAAAATAGAACCCTATGCCCACCTATATGGTGTCACCACAAAACAGAATTCTCTTTAAATTTATTTATTTACAAAAATAGTCTTTCCCTTTTATGAAAAGTTGTGACTTTTACGAAAAATTGTGACTTCTATGAAAATTTGTGACTTTTATGAAATGTTGTGACTTTTATGAAAGGTTGTGACCTTTTCGAAGGGTTATACCTTTTCCAAAGAGTTGTGATCTTTCCGATAAGGCACAGTAAACATTTGTTCTCACTACCCTTTGTTGTCTATAAATAGAGGGGTTTCCTCTCAGTTTAAAACAACGAAAATTCTAAACTTCTTCTTTTTCTTCCGCACAATTAAATATTCGTATACTTTGCTCTGTTGACTGGTTCACTGACACCACTGCTTTTGTATTAATACACTGGTGAATAGAATCATTCCATCCTGAGAGGATCTATTTAATTAAACTTTGGGTACTAGAGGGAAATAAATTCCTTAAGTGGACACTTTGCATTTAGTGGGTTCAATTTTTTCCTTTTTGTTTTATTTTATTGTTACAGATCCTTGAATGTTTTTACAGTCATTAATTTATGCTTATGATATTAATAGTTGTTTTTGAGTACATGTTTTAAACTTTGTTGTTTATGTTTCTGCAAAGTTATTGTTATAAGTATTTGTTACTAGATATTAAATAACAAACGTAAGTTGAGTATTCACGCAAGTTTTCTCTACTGAAATTGTTGAAGGTACGATAAAAAAATTTCTTAAAGATCTATACTACCATCTCTTGAAAAAAATATTAAAATTTGGTATGCCATGTAAGAACATAAAGACCTTAAAAACTTTAATACACCTTGATATGCGAAGTGAACAAGGAAAAAAGACAAGAATTAATAAACTATTGACATGAGTTCAAGGATGTGTCGGATGACCTATAAAGGAATATGACTAGACTGAAGACTTTTTTAATCCCAAAGACAAAGATAACTACACAATAAATTAATTGATCATATTCAATATGAAGTATGAACAGATTCTAAAGTTTACTGCAAGTAGTAAATACATTCCTTGAAGTAATAAATGTGTTTCTCGGCACTGCGATTCAAATAAAAGTGTAGTTTCAAATTGAACTCCATGACTCTGGTATGTTGATTTAAAAAAAAACACCCAAACAGACTGGATAGATTTGTGTTATATTTTTCCCTTTCAAGTATATATAAAAAGTTGAATTGTTGTCCAATATGATATATTCTCCCTTTCATTTACCACTTTAATAATTACTTATGATAGTGGTGGCAAATGGGTTGGTTAGGTCAAATTTGAGCGGGTTGAAAATGGGTAATAATTCAACCCGCCCAATTTGATATGGGTAAAAATGAATTGGATAACAAATTGATTGGGTGAAATACTAGTATATAATTAATATATAATAATAACAGGATTAACAATTAAATACTTCTAAATATTTTAGTATATATTCACAAAATATGAACAAAGATTACTAGATTCATGAATTTGTATTTAACTAGCTAGATTCATCTCTCTGCTTACTTCTTTATTGCTTTTCCTACATAGCAGGTCCAAACTAAAATTAAACTCAGATATATTGGTGAGTTCCTATAACTTCGATTTGTTTGAAATTGAGGTGTAATTTTTATTATCATTGATAACATAATCCTAGCTAATACTTTCTTTGTTCACTTTAGACTTTGTATGCTTTTTAATTAGGGGCAGACCCACATACTATGTACCGGATGTTCAAACACCCATCAATTTCGACATAAAATTATTTATTGTAACGACATGTTCCCGTCGTTATAGAAAAGCCAACGGGGAAAATTTTTGGGCCAAAAACCTTTTTCGTAGTAGCTTGAGATTTTCCAACCTAGTCCAGATTTGGACGAAATCAGAGTATGTGAGATGTAGGGAAATCTGGTAGCAATTGGGTGACCTAATTATGAATTTGATCACATGAGTAGATAGCTAAGGGGTTAAGGAACCCGTACGACTTTACGAAATTGAATTCAGACGAGTAGAACTCCCGAAATTGATCTTAGCATAAACGGTTAGTTTCTGAGTGTCGTTGGTTGAAGGTGTGTTGTGAAATGGGATATTTGAATTATTAATTTTTCTCACTATTTTCGTGCAAGCCACTGATTCGGGATTTCTGCCGCCAGGGCGGAGCCACTGTAGTGGGGTGAGTACCGCCACTGCGGGGCAAACACAACTTAAAGTCGGAAATAAACCCCAAAAATGTTTTATTTTGCAGTTTTCAAACTTGAGAGCTAAGACACGAACCCAGAGGTTTTCTTGACAGTTTTTCACCATTCTTGAGGCTAAAGGTAAGATTTTAACTCCTCGAATCTGTTTTTCGATCCGTAGAACGTAATCTAATGGGTAATTATCGATGGGGAAGGATTTCGATCTGGAAATTATGGTAAACAAAGCCCTAATCTGAGTATAGGGATCATGAGTATGATCTAGGGTTGATAGAATTGTTAGTAATTTGGGTAATTAGTTATTGCTTATTGATTCCCGTGTTAAATTAATTGTTTGTAGCGGAACGAATCCGAAAAGGGAAGAATCAAGTTTCTTATGGGATTCAAGCTTGTTTCAAGGTAGGTGATGGTTGTGATTTTATGATTGTGTGATATATGTTTGTTCTTGCTTCATTATAATACGTGTATGTATGCGAATGTTGCACTATTGATCAAACTAATTGTACATGAGGATAGATGAATGATGAATGCCATGAATCATGACTTGATTGTATGATTGTGAGAATGTACTTTGTGATTGTGATTGTCTTGTTGAATGGATCGAGTGTTGCGTTCCGTTACACTAATTTGGATCGGTTGCCACGTTCTGACATAAATATGGGATTGGTTATCACGTTCTGGCATAAATATTATATCAGATACCACGTACCGTATGCTAACAGTTTGGGTTTAGGTTCCATGAGAGGACCATGACATAACTATGTAATTGAGAATTGTGAACTTGATCGTTATTCGTAATGGTATTGATATTGTATATGTTTGGTGTATGCATCTTATTATTATATTTGAGACTACAGGTATTCGTCCTATAGACCCAATGTTAGCTCAGCAGATCATGTCATTCTTGAAAGGGTTGGTTGGTCTTGGAGTGCTTCCGTCTGTTCAAACAACTCAAGCTCCCGTCAATCCCCCTGTTGCTATCATTGTCCCCAAGGTGGGTGGAAATGTAGGTAATATGCATTCTTCCATCCTTTGTTGGATCCTATTATGACTGGTAATGAGCATGAGATGTTGACTAAGTTCTTGAAGTTGAAACCGTTTGTGTTCCATAGTTCCGAGAGTGAAGATGCATATGAGTTCATCCTAGATTGTTATGAGAGGCTTCATAAGTTGGGAATGTCAAGCTAATTCAGTCTGTTATGCCCGCCTCTACAGGTGATTACTCGTGAACTCCACCTCATAATTTGATTCACGATAGCCAGGGAGCCATACCTTCGGCGGGCAGCAGGCAGTCTTTTGATCGTACATGTTACAATTGTGGTGAACCTGACATATGAGGAGAGATTCTCTCCACCCACGCGTGTTGGATTCCACGCAGCAGCAGACTAGAGTAATGGTACCCACGGAAAATGGTAATAATGGTCGAAGGCGTCCACAAGGTGGGCAAGGAGGAAATCAGCGAGGCCGCAGAGGTAGGGGAATGGTAATGCAGGCAGAGGTGCAGTGCAGCCAAGCGGGGAAGTCGCCCGTCAAGATGACAGGGCTCAATGTTATGCTTTTCCGGGCAAGAACGAGGCAGAGGAGTCTGACGCAGTGATCACAGGTACTATTCTTATCTGTGACCGGATTACTAATATGTTATTTGATCCGAGTTCTACTTATTCTTATGTATCTATGCAATTTGCCTCTGAATTTGCTATGATTTGTGATATACTTGATGTTCCCATCCATGTTTCTACCCCAGTTGGAAAGTGTGTCATAGTCACTCATGTCTATCGTGCTTGTCTATTTTGTTTATGGGTTTTCATACTTGGGCTGATTTGGTGATTTTGGATATGAGTGACTTTGATATAATCTTAGGCTTGACTTGGTTGTCCCCTTATTATGATGTGCTTAATTGTAATACTAAGTTTGTAACTCTAGAAATTTTGGGAAGGGAAAAATTAGAGTGGGAAGGGGTGTACAAGCCTAAGCAAGCTAAGATCATATCCTCCATTTGGGCTAGGAAATTGGTAGGGCAAGGTTGTTTGGCTTACTTGGCTCATACTCGGGATATGGAGGTTAAGTCTCCATCTATTGAGTCTATTCATGTGGTGTCAGAATTTAGAGAAGTGTTTCCTAATTATTTGTCTGGTATGCCTCCAGATAGAGATATAGATTTCTGCATTGATTTAGAACCTGATACTCGTCCCATTTCTATTCCTACATATTGCATGGCTCCGACAGAATTAAGAGAGCTTAAGACTCAAATCCAAGAACTTCTTGATAAAGGATTCATTCATCCTAGTGCTTCCCCATGGGTCCAGTTTTGTTTGTTAAGAAAAATGATGGTAGTATGAGGATGTGTATAGATTATTGGCAATTGAATAGGGTCACCATTCGAAACAAGTACTCATTGCCTAGAATAGATGATCTTTTGATCAATTGCATGGTGCATCAATTTTCTCTAAGATTGATCTAAGGTCTGACTATCATCAATTGTAAATTAGGCCGGGGGATGTGCACAAGACGACGTTTAGAACCCGTTATGGGCACTATGAGTTTCTAGTTATGTCTTTTGGTTTGACTAATGTGCCTGCAACTTTCATGAGTTTGATGAACAGGGTGTTCAAACCTTTCCTTGATTCATTTGTCATAGTTTTTATTGACGACATTTTGGTCTATTCGAAAAGTGAGGAAGAGCATGCCGACCATTTTCGTATTGTTTTGGGAGTTCTTGGGAAACAAAGGTTATATGCGAAATTTTTAAAAGTGAATTTTGGTTGACTTCAGTTGCATTTTTGGGGCATGTAGTTTCAAAAGAAGGGGTAATGGTAGATCCTCAAAAGATTAAAGCGATTAAGAATTGGGTTTGGCCTAGCTCTGTGACGAAAGTTAGGAGCTTTGTGGGGCTCGCTAGCTACTATCGTCAATTTCTGAAGAACTCTGCTTCTATTGTCACTCACTTGACAAATTTGACCAAAAAGGAGATACTATTTGAATGGACTAAAAAATGTGAGGAGAGCTTCCAAAAACTCAAGACTCTTTTGACCACCGCACCTATTCTAGCATTACCGATTGAGGGTAAAGATTTTATTATTTATTGTGATGCTTCACATTTTGGTTTGGGTGATGTGTTAATGCAGGATAAGAATGTTATAGCTTATGCATCGGGTCAATTGAATGTGCATGAGAGAAATTATCCAACACATGATTTGGAGTTGACAACAGTAGTGTTTGCTCTTAAGATCTGGCGGCATTATCTTTATGGTGTTAAGTGTAAGGTGTTTACTGATAATTGTGTACGCTATCAAAGATACTTCATGCAATACTAAGCATCAGCCATCGTTCAATAGTAATATAACCCAACTAGTGAGTTGGGGTCGAGTCCCAAGGGAGTGGTTTGTACTCAAGAATCAATAAAAAAACATAAATATGCTTAAGTCAATCATAGCTAAAAATATTTACAAAAAAAAACATAATTCAAGTTTGAGGTGAGACAAGTGTCAAATATCAAGGGGGTTTGTTTGAACTATCAACTTAAACAGTAAATAACACGAAAATATGAATATGGAGACGGGATTCTTGGGATGTGATAGGATTATGGGCTAAGGTAAACAACCAGGTAATTGTAATTAATAGTAAACAGTTGTAAATCAGTGAATAAGCTAGACTTTAGTGGGGGTAAACTTTATCACGAACAGTTTACCTAGAATCAAATTTGTTTCTCTCGAACACCAATAAGCAACAATGAAGCACAACCTTCACTTTAGTCCATTCACTCTCTCGAGCTGAATGTGTGGAAAAGGATTTAGGGTTCACTTTTTCGAGATGAACCCATGAAAATCCAATACCCACAAACCATTGATTCAATAATTTTGGTTTTAAAACCTCTCTCTCAAGCAAGACAAAAAAACGAAGTTAAGATTGTATTTGCAACTACAACCCATTAAATTCAACCACAATTACAGAACGAAATCACTTTTAAACATCAAATAAACTATCAATTAACAATACCCAGCAGTTAAATCAACTCATAATCACAAAATCACACCCCAAGAATTGGGGTTTTAGCTAGACATAGTAAAAAGGTAAAAATCGTTACCAAGTTGTGTTTCCATCAACTGGGTAGGACTGATATAGTCTTTACAAAGGTCTAAGATGAAGAATCTTCAACACCTACTCCCAATTTCTTAGAAATGGAAATCTTCAAAGCTAAGGAAATATTGTCTCTCTATTCAGTTCCAAGCTCTCAACTCCTAAAACTAAAAAATAATATGTTTCAATACAAGATCAGATAGTAAGCTAAAAATTTAAACAAGTATTTATAGTTGTCAAAAAGTATGCTGCGAAGGTCCAGTCGGCGCAGTAAGTCGGGATCGCCAATCCACTCGGCGATCCGCCCTTTGGTCAATTCCATCGCATTTTTGCTTTGGCCTTTAGCATCTTCAAGTTCTGTAACTTTGGGTGATTTGACACTACATCGCAGAACTGTTCGGCGACTCGTCAACACTTCTTTTCTATCGCCGACTTGATTTTCGCTTTCAGGTCTTAGCACACTGGAACATTAGGCGAGGCCAAGGTCGTTCGGTGACTCGCCCAATGGGTTAGGCGATCCTCAGGCCTTTTGTTCTTCGTTCTTTCAGTTGCCTTGTTCCTTTTTGCTCAATAGTGTCCATGATTTGTTCCTCAATTCACATACCTGAAATTGAAGGATTTACATCAGTTATTGGTACAAAATATGCATTTGAGGACACTAAATCTATTCAAATAAAGCCCTAAATGAGTCAAAATCGTGGACTCATCAACACTCCCAACTTAAACGTTTATTTGTCCTAAGTAAAACTCAAGTTCAACAGTTAAAAAAGGATGTCTCAAACAGTGCTACACAAGATTCAATCATAAATGCACTTAAAAAGACTCAACTTACTCATGCAAAGATCAATCGTGCACTCAAAGAGTCAAAGTTGTGACTCACCAATATCAAAGAATCTCAAGCTCACAATACTTGCTTCAAATGCAAGTTCAAGCTCAACAAAGGTATTCAAATGCCCTCACACAAAAAATGATTCCATATTCACACACAATGATTCAACAATTTAAAGTTCCAGAATCAAATGCAACGCTCACACTCACAAAGGTGAACACAATGTATGATTTCACCCATAGGTTTACCCATATTTTTCAACCAACATTTGTTTCAGCTTATTCAATATCAAAAAGGTCTTTTCAAGGCTTTTAACGGGGCTGAGTGCAAATGTATGGTCATTTAGGTTCAATGGCTATAGTCCTCATGAGATGTGGTGTGAACAACACTTCCTTTCTTTTTCTTTATCATTTTTCATTCATGTTCACAAGTCATCCCATTATTCACTTTACATGGATTGTTGGAAACCCCATTTCTTTTTACATTTTCACAACTTTATTTCGCAACTTTTTTTTCTTTTTCTTTTTCATTATTTTCTACTCTTTTTTTTGTATGGAGGGGTTCTATTTTTCTCAAAACATGGGTAAAAAGGGGACTTTATTGCACTTCTTGATTTATCTTCTCTTTTCACCACACCCCAACTTAGGCTTTTGGCCTAAGTTGGCTATTCAAACAAACCATAAATCATGAGGATTATGGGTATTAGATCAAGAAAGGTTATGTTTTCTTCAAGTTTCTTCCAAGAAAAGATTAAGGCTCAAAGCGTGCTCAAAAGGAGTTCACACACTCACAAGGTAGGCCACAACAAAGGTTTAATGTCGAATTGTTTCATACTCTTTAAAGTTGCCTACGATCAAATCAAGAGATTGCAACACTTATTCAATCGGATAAACAAGGTAAATTATAGGTGTCATCACACATGGTTCATGGTAAGCGCATCACACAATGCATTGGCACCAATGACAAACAAGACTCCACACTTTTGCTAGTGTGCAATGTTCATCACAAGAGACTCAATTCGATATTTGGCTAGTCACAACGAGATGCAAAGAGTTTACATATTGTGTATGCAACTTCATTTGGCCTCATCATAGTCGCACATTCATTTTTGTTCGATTATGAGCACTATTCAAGTCATCGGTATTGATCAAAACCGATACTCAAATTTGCAAAAGAATAACCATATTCAATTTTCGAAAGGGTCAAAAATCATTTACATTTAAAACAAGGAGCCACAAGCTCAATCATCCACAAAAGCAATGTAAAAACATAATTATGGCTCAAAATCCAATATATAAACAAAACATCAATATTCACAAAAATCCACACAAAAGGTGAGCCTCACCCCACCACAAATAAAGTCATTTGTCCTAAAATGCAAACAAAAATATCCAAAAGTTAAATAAGACAGAGAGGGAGGTAAAGATAGGATATGTCTACTCAGTCGCTCCATATGTATGGGCATCAGTGCCCGGTGTATCAGTCTGGACTTGGGCATCAGTGCTCGGAGTCACCTCAAAAGGAACAGTAATAGTACTAGGAGCAGCCAATGGAGTATCTGCTAAGGAAGCCTGCACAACATCATCTACCATGTCCTCTTTATTCTTAGTAAGGCCCTCATATGAAGCTTCCTCAGCCACCTCGAGCATCTCCTCATCAGTCTCCGCCGCAAACTCAGGATCAGCTGCTTCATCAACTCTAATCTTATCTCTGGTGGTAGCCGGAGGCATATCTAGTACATCTAAAATCTCCACCGTCTCGAAGATCATGGACATGTCGGTGGACTTCAGCTGATCCAAGTCACTTATTAACATAGCAATAGCGGCCCTTAAGGTCGTCACCTCTTCGGTGGCCCCTTGGACACGCTCACACACCGTTATCCTTGTCACAAGGGCATAAATGGCAGCACTTAATTGTGTCACAGCATCAGTCAGGGTAGTCTAAAGCATGCTCAGAATGGAAGCTTCGAGTCTAGCAGCCTGACGATCAGTAGAATGGACAAGTTGTCCCATCTGGACTAATGAAGCCTAAGTGATCGGGGATCGGGAAATAGCAGCAGCAGAAGAACTTAGGGTATCAAAAGGGACAGCGATAGGAGTACCTGAAGGCCCAAAGACCGAAGTATGCAAAGATGTTTCTACAGGTAGTGAGTCTGTGTCCGCACCCGGGGAAGAGTCCACCAGGGCTGCCTTTTTCTTCTTCTCCGCCTCATCCTTCAAATATTCTATCTCAATCCTCCAGATATCAGTAGAGGATGTGGGAATCACTCCCACATCCTTCTTTACATCTCTAGAAACTCGGGCCTGTTTACACAGCTCGGTGATCAATACCGGGAAGAGAAGTGAGGTTTGGTATTGCTTGGCCCTCATGACCATCTCATGTGCCACAATCATCCCTAAATTTAGTCTCGTCCCATCAATGATGCAACCTAGACAGGTTGTCTTGGCATGGCGAAGTATGGACTCATTCTGGGATAGCATAATAGTACTGCTAATGAAGTCAAACCAAAATCATGCAGCGATGTTCAGATCCTTGTTCTCAATAGGTGGTCAGACCTCAAGCCACTTTGGACCACCGTCTGATATTAGCAGGGACAACCACTTCTATAAGTTCTCCAGAGTCTTTGTTCTAATCATGTGCTGACAGTCATCGATGTCATTTGAGTACTCCAGAACCGCATTGATTGCATCAACATCACACTTCACTCTTCTACCTCTGACGACCACGTAGTCAATTGGCTTGAAAGTAGTTGTCTGCTTCTTCCTCTATGGTATCAAGGTCCTATAAGAGGCATAGACTTCCGAGACCCAATTTGGAATATGCGGGCCATGGGGCTTGGTGAAGATCTAGAATTTATGAGGCTTCAGACAACTCATAATCTCTGGTACCTATCAATGACCCCATCCGTGGACAGACATTTCTCCTCAATAATCGTCCTCAGCCGCTCATTCTTTAATTTGTTCATCAACTTGGGAGGCAAACCTTGTACATGAGGTGCTAAGACTACAGCCTGCTCTGGAACTGGAGGAAAAAAAGTGGTGGGTGGAAAAGTCCTGATCCTAGACGGATCATGCATTCATTTTTAACGTAGCTCCGCCCTATGTGCTACTACCAGCTCATCATCATCAGAAGCTATAGTTTGAGGCTCCTAATGCTCACTCTCACTCTTAGTAGTGGTGAGGTAAGTATCATAGATGTCGTTACTGTCGGAGCTCGCCTCTGGTGATACAGGTGCTTTGCCTTTACCCTTGCCTTTCCCACCAGTTGTGGGGAGTTTTGTGGCCTTGCCCCTGGATGCAGTTGTATCTTCATTGAGTGCAATCCCTTTTGATATCCTTCGGTGTGGCATGTTTCTTCCTGCAACTTTGGATCTAGCCATGTCTGCAAAACATCGGGAAAAAGTTAGAAACAATTCAATTAAAATCACAGAAAAATAGTTACAGACAGACTCGCCGAACAAGTCACTGAGTCGCTTTGGCGAGCTAGATCGGGCTTGTCGAAATGATTGTCATTAAAATTTTGGCAAGTCGGTGATGGAAAAGGCCTATTGGCGAATCACCGACAGCTTTCGACGAGCAAGGGTTTACCCGCCAAAAGTTACAGTGCAATCAAAGCTACATCGGTGCGGACAAAAGGCGAACAAGAAGTCATTCGGTGAGTCACCGAGTGCCTTCAGTGACCTCAGGCTTCTCGCCAAAAGTTACAGAGCCCAACAACACATTACGCATGAAATTAAAGGCGAAATGAGGACCTTCGACGAACTGCCGAGTGGTTCGGCGAGCTCGACCCAGCTCGCCAAATGACCTAACGTTCCTACTTTTAACTCATCATCTCAAATTCAACCCCGCAACCACTGAAAATAAAATCAAACCATGCACTCGTCAAATTAAAGCAGGACCCATAACACCCATTACCTCGGGATACTCAAACTTCTCCCGATTTTGCCAAATTTGGCAAAGTGATGACTTTTGCCCTTAAAAAGGACGTCACCCGCTCTATCATTGGACAAATTATGTCGTTTGGCTCAAATATGGGCTATTCAGACTTCACCTAACCAAACTAAACAACATGCAAGCACAACCCCATAAAATTTAAATCATTTCAACACACAAGAATACAAAATTTGAATAATCAAACAATACGGGCAAGATTATCAAATTTAAATAGGCATTCAAACATTCTAATCCTATCAGAGAGGCCCAGCACATGACAACAAGATAAGATCATTTGTATAAGAGTACAAAATTGATAACAATAAACTCGGGGTTCGGATAACCAACCTTGTATGCCAAATAAATAAAACTGAAATGTTAGGCGGCAATGTAATCCAACTCTGAACACCAATCAACAACTCAAATATAGTAAAAACGTAAGAAATATAGAAAATACTAAACGGGTGTGAGTTTGTGAAGGTAGAAAGTGAGGGAAAGTGACGAGTTTAAAAGTTTAAACATTTGGCCTTATAAAAACCGTCCAGTTCTCGCCCATTGGGCGACATTAGTCGTGCTCGCCGACCCATTCGGTGACACGCCAAGTGGTCAATTACCTTGTCGAGTATAGGGCCCTCAGTTGATTTGGGGGTCCAAACGGCGAGCAAGATCGCTATCGCCAACCTGGTCGGTGACTCGCCAATAATTTCCTGGGCTAGCCGAGTTTTACAGATTCCACTTTGAAGTTGTCTTGAGTCCAACGGCGGTCCAAGTCGGGCTCGCCGTCTTCTTCGGTGATGCACCAACTGTAGATTTTGTTCGCCAACCTGCACTTTTCAACAACTTTTCCTCTTCGACCTACACAAACAACACACCATTATTTCTTAAAGCAAAAATAAAACGATAAAAGGGCCTTAGGCTACCTCCCAAGTAGCGCCTTAGTTAACGTCGTGGCACGACGCAATTCCACACTTAAGTTCCATTAGTGAGGTTTTCCTCATTTTCGTAAGGAAATCCCCCTTTTGGTTCTAGGTAGAGGTCATTCAGCACTTGGTCCATTTGGGACTCTAGAATCTGAACGAGCGTGGAATGCGAGGTCGTCATTTGGTTCATCAAGATATTTTCTCTCATCTTCTCCATCACTCTATCGAGTCCTTCGACTTTGTGTAGAATGAGTAAGAAGACCTCTTCAATTTTCCCGTCCTCTTGCTTGTTCATCTTTCGACGCTCGTGAGAGGGGATGTACATGTCTATCTTTTTAGACAGTACATCTAAGTCCTTGACCTTTTGGGCCAAGGCATCTAGTTGGCCTAATAATGTGGCCAAGTGCTGGTCTTGCTCAGTCTCCTTGTTGGTGTTGGTCACACAATCTGGGAGTTTGGTTGCGGTCTCGTAGGAGTGTCGCATCAAGCAGCCCGAAGATTGTTGGTCAACCATTATTCTATTTTTGGGGCTAAGACCCCGGTAGAAATATTCCAGAAGTAGTTTATCTAGGATCTCATTAGTTGGGAATTGCTGAAATAGTATTTTAAACCTTTGCCACAACTCATACATGGACTCACCGTCCAATTGTTTGAAATTAAGGATGTTGTACCTAAACATCATCAATATCGAAGGAGGGTGAATCCATTAGGTTACTGTTGATACCAAATATGCTCCAAGTCTCTGCTTAAAACAACAACACACAAACCAAAACTAAAAATTAAGTGAGTATCACTACGACTAACAAGAACAAAATCCAACATAATTAAAAATTCTCAAGTAAAACCACTCAAATACTAAGCATCAATGATCATTCAATAGTAATATAACCCAACTAGTGAGTTGGGATCGAGTCCCAAGGGAGTGGTTCGTACTCAAGAATCAATAGAAAAGCATAAATATGCTCAAGTCAATCATGTTTACGAAGAAAAACATAATTCAAGTTTGGGATGACACAAGTGTCAAATATCAAGGGGGTTTGTTTGAACTATCAACTAAAACAGTAAATAACACTAAAATATGAATATGGATATAGGATTCTTGGGATGTGATAAGATTATGGGCTAAGGTAAACAACTGGGTAATTGTAATTAATAGTAAACAACTATAAATCGGTGAAAATGCTAGACTTTAGTGGGGGTAAACTTTCTCTTGAACAATTTACCCTGAATCAAATTGGTTTCTCTCGAACACCAATAAGCAGTAATGAAGCACAACCTTCACTTTAGTCCATTCACTTTTTCGAGCTGAATGTGTGGAAAAGGATTTAGGGTTCATTCTCTCGAGCTGAACCCATGACAACCCAATACCCATAGGGTTCATTAATTTTGGTTTTAAAACCTCTCTCTCGAGCAAGCCAAAAAGACGAAGTTAAGATTGTATTTGCAACTACAACCCATAAATTCAACCACAATTACTCAACGAAATCACTTTTAAACAACAAATAAACTATCAATTAACAATATCCAGTAGTTAAATCAACCTATAATTACAAAATCACACCCCAAGAATTGTGTTAGCTAGACATAGTAAAAAGGTAAAAATCGTTGCCAAGTTGTATTTCCAACAATTGGGTAGGATTGATATAGTCTTTACAAAGGTCTAAGATGAAAAATCTTCAACACCCACTCCCAATTTCTTAAAAATGGAAATCTTCAAATCTTCAAAGCTATGGAAATATTGTCTCTCTATTCAGTTCTAAGCTCTCAACTTCAAAAACTAAAAAATAATATGATTCAATACAAGATCAAATACTAAGCTTAAAATTTAAACAATTATTTATAGTTGTCAAAAAGTGTGCTGCAAAGGTCCAGTCGACGCAGTAAGTCGGGATCGCCGATCCACCCTTTGGTCAATTCCATCGCCTTTTTGCTTTAACCTTCAGCATCTTCAAGTTCTATAACTTTGGGTGAAATGGCACTGCATCATAGAACCGTACGCCGACTGCTCTTTTTTATCGCCGACTTGATTTTATCCTTCAGGGCATGGTACACTAGATCATTAAGTTAGGCCAAGGCCGTTCAGCGACTCGCCCAATGGGTTAGACGATCCTTAGGCCTTCTTCTCTTCGTTATTTCAGCTGCCTTGTTCTTTTTTGCTCAATAATGTCCATGATTTGTTTCTCAATCCAAATCCCTGAAATTCAAGGATTTACATAAGTTATTGGTACAAAATATGCATTTGAGGACACTAAATCTATTCAAATAAAGTCTTAAATGAGTCCAAATCATGGGCTCATCATTTGCTGATCATCGTAGATTGCAACATGTGTTCACTCAAAAGGATCTGAATTTGAGACAGGGAAGGTGGATGGAGTTACTCAAGGATTATGATGTGACCATTCAATACCATCCGGGTAAGGTTAATGTAGTGGCAGACGCTTTGAGTCGAAAAGCGGTGAGTATGGATAGTTTAGCTTGCTTGAGTGTATCCAAGCGACCCTTGGCTAAGGAAATTCAGACCTTGGAGTCTAATTTCATGAAGTTGGGCATCTCAGAAAGAGGTGGGGTGTTAGCTATCATTAAAGTAAGGGCTACGTTCATTGAGGAGATCAAGGCCAAATATTTTAAGGATGAAAATTTGAATGAACTTAAGAAAAAGACTGTGATTGGTAAGGCACAAGAGACCACTTTTGATGCGGAAGGTGTGCTCAATTTTAAAGGAAGGATTAGTGTTCCTCGAGTTGATGACTTGATTGAGAAATTGTTGACGGAATCTCATGGTTTGCGATATTCCATTCATCCAGGTATGACTAAGATGTATCGAGATTTGAAGCGAATTTATTGGTGGCCGGGCAATCAGAAGGATATAATAGAGTTTGTGGCTAAGTATCAAAATTTCCAAAAAGTGAAGTATGAACATCAAAGGCATGCAGGTTTACTCCAGAGAATGCCAATTTCGGAATGGAAGTGGGAGAAGATAGCCATGGATTTTGTGGTTGGTCTTTCCAAGACTTTGGGGAAGTTTGATTTATTTGGGTAGTGGTTGATAGATTGACTAAGTCAGCCCATTTCATTCCGATAATAATAGATTACAATGCTGAACAATTGGCTAAGGTTTATGTGAAAGAGATAGTGAGGTTGCATAGGGTGCCCCTTTCTATCACCTCAGGTCGTGGTACGCAGTTTACCTCTAAATTTTGGAGGAAATTACATGAAGAATTGGGCACACAACTCACTTTTAGTACAGTCTTCCATCCACATACGGACGAACAATCAGAGAGGACTATTCAAGTGTTAGAAGACATGTTGAGGGCATGTGTGATTGATTTTAGAGGACATTGGGATAAGTTCTTACCTTTGTGTGAGTTCTCCTATAATAATAGTAATCACTCCAACATAGATATGTCACCGTTTGAGGCACTTTATGGGAGGGGATGTAGATCACCCATAAGATGGTTTGAGGCTGGAGATGTGAAACCTTTGGGGGTTGATTTAGTAAAGGATGCTCAAGATAAGGTGAGAAGTATTCAAGCTAAACTTTTAGCAGCCCAGAGTAGACAAAAGAAGTATGTAGACCGTAAGGTAAGAGATATGACATTTCAGATTGGTGAGACTGTCCTTCTTAAGGTATCGCCCATGAAAAGGGTGATGAGATTGGGCAAGAAGGGCAAGCTAAGCCCGCGATACATTAGTCCCTTTGAGGTTCTTGAATGTGTGGGCCAGTGGTTTATAGATTAGGTTTACCTCCTAATCTATCTTGAGTGCATATGGTATTTCATATGTCCATGCTGAAGAGATATCATGGTGATGGGGATTACATTATAAAATGGGACTCAGTTGTATTAGACAAAGACCTCCAATATGAGAAGGAATCGGTTGCAATTTTTTATCGTGATGTGCGTAAACTGAGGACCAAGGAAATTAAGTCTGTGAAAGTTTAATGAAAGCATCGTCCAGTCGAGGAAGCTACTTGGCAAACTGAGAGGGACATGTGAGACAAGTATCCCCAATTGTTCGTCGATTTAGTACTACTTCATTCCTTCTTTGGCCTATTTTTCATAAGTTTTTTGTCACGCCCCGAGCCTACACCCTGGACGTGGCCGGCACTTGAAGACCATTGCTGGCCCCTAAGCGAACCCTTGGCCTGGCTTTCTTAACTCAGCGGAAAACTCAGTGAGATGCAAGGTTTTTAAAACAACCTGATTGAAATAAAAACTAGCCAAAAAGGCAACTCGAGTCTCAAAATAAAATATTTACATATATACATATATGAGAGACTCACTACTAACTGACTGACTGTCTATGAAGCCTCTAAAATACTGAGATAGATGTTGGGACAAACCCCACAACATCATAATAAAACAAAACTAAGAGACCAAAATAACCAAGTTCTCCGGAATGTAAAGAGGCTCACCACTAACTCTGGAGTACTCAGCTGGATCAACGGCGTACCGGATGCTGGCACTGGGTACCTGTATCTGCATCATCATAAGATGCAGGCCAACTGGCATCAGTACATTGAATGTACGAGTATGCGAGCTGGAAAGCTAAACCACAACTCAAGCTTGAAAGGAGTACAAAGGAACTCTTACCTTGGCTCTATTCAACTCTTGAATAACTGAATTCAATATATAAAGCAATACGACACATGCAATATATAAAGCTTGTAAAACAGTGTAAACAACTTAGTTCGTTAAGGATAAAACAATAACAAACTCAACTTTACTTATATAAAAGTAATATAACTTTA